>VVHJ01013061.1:1597-24628 GCA_015107715.1 Tylochromis polylepis
GAATAATGACCAATGTGCCTGTCGTGCATTTAATCTTTTGGCTGTTAGGAGATATGTGAGATTCTTGTGGTCAGTCCAGATTATGAATGGATGCTCCGCCCCCTCCAGCAGGTGTCGCCATTCCTCCAGCGCGAGCTTAACCACCGAAAGCTCCCTGTCACCAACATCATAATTTCTCTCTGCGGGGGACAAACGCTGAGAGAAAAAGGCTCATGGTTGGAGTTTGGAGGGTGACCCGGTGTTTTGAGACCCCTCCCAACCCGATATCAGAGGCGTCAACCTCTACAATAAATGGTTTGTGTACATCTGGATGGATTAAGACAGGAGCTGAGCAAAACAGATCTTTAAGTTTATTGAAGGCCCTGTCACCCTCTGGAGACCAGGTGAAAGGTAGCTTGATGGAGGTCAGGCGTGTTAGTGCTGCAACTACCTGGCTGTAGTTCTGAATGAAACTCCAATAGAAATTGGCGAAGCTGAGGAATCGTTGTAGGTGCTTCCGGGAGGTGGGTTGCGGCCATTCTGTCACCGCTTTTACTTTGGCAGGGTCCGTCTTCACCTGCCTCCCTGCAAGAATGTATCCCAAAAATGACACAGATGGTGAATGAAACTCACATTTCTCAGCCTTAACAAAAAGTTTGTTTTCCAGTAACTGTTATAGAACTGCATGGACATGGGCCTGATGTTCAGCAATGTCTTTGGAGAAAATGAGAATGTCATTGAGATACACAAACACGAACCTGTCCAGGAAGTCTCTGAGAACTTCATTCACGAGGGCTTGAAAGACTGCGGGGGTGTTGGTCAGCCCAAAAGATATCTCTAAATATTCAAAGTGACCCAACGGCATATTGAATGCAGTCCTCCACTGGTCCCCCTGCCAGATGCAAACCAGATGGTAAGTGTTGCGAGGGTCTAATTCGGTGAATAGTGTGGCTCCATGGAGTGGCTCAAAAGCAGAACTAAAAAGAGGTATTGGATACTTGTTCTTAACTGTGATATTGTTTAGACCCTGATAGTCAATACACAGACGCAGTGTCTCATCTTTTTTGTCCACGAAGAAAAATCCCGCCCTGACTGGGGAGGAAGAGGACCGGATTATACCGGCCATGAGTGACTCTTTAATGTTAGCATGGCAAAACAGACTCCAGCTCGACACCCTTTGCCTGGGCCAATCTAAATGGGGATTATGTATTCTCAACCAGGGAAACCCTAAAACGCGTGGAGTGGTGGGAGATTGGAAAGTGAAAAACAATAATACCTCTCTGTGATTGCCAGGCGTGACTAATGTGATGGGTTCAGTCTGATGTGTGATGAATGTGAAAACCTGATCATTTAGCGCCTTGGCGGGTATGGGGGGTTCTAACACATGCAGCGGAATATTTAATGGCTGCGCCAGCCCTGCATCAATTAAATTCTGCTCCGCTCCAGAATCAACCAGGGCCTGAAAAGAGTGGGTATTCTGACCCACCAATAGCGAGACCAGAACCTGAAGACGGGGATGCAGATTACTGATAGTGCCGCCCACCCGTAACCCTGAGTCTACTGGCGAGCAACCCCTTTTGACTTTTTCAGGCACGAGGAAATCAAATGATCAGTCTTACCACAATAGAAACAGGCATGGGAACGGAGACGGTGCCCCCTCTCCTCCGGGGACAACTGTGAGCGGCCAATCTGCATTGGCCAGTGTCAGAATCGTTTCCGGAGGAAGGGGAAAGCTACCTGATGGCTGGCATGAAACCGGAACTGGAATTATGGTAACCGGTACGGCGCGCGGCAGGAGACGACGGGAAGTGTAGTTTCGCTCCCTCTCTCTCTTTCAAGCGATTGTCAATGCAGAGAGTGAGTGAAGCCAATTCTTTGAAAGATGCCAACTCATCACGTGAAGTAAGGTGATCTTTCATGGTCTCGTTTAATGACTGCAAATAGACCCCTGAAGTGCATGATCTGACCAGCCCGCCTCAGCCGCAGCAGTACGAAAATCAATGAGGTGGTCAGCCACATTACACCTGCCCTGACGGAGGTTTAAGAGCTTCCTCACAGCACTGCCTTCAGAGGTGGGATGAGCAAAAGTCCTCTTAAGCTCCCCCAGAAACTCATCATAAGTGCAGAACTGGAGGGGATGAGACAAAAGGTAAGCATTAGCCCACGTCAGTGCTCAGCCGCGCAGCTTCCCAATTAAATATGACACCCTGACCGCGTCATTAGGGAAAGATTGAGGTGACCGGCTGAACACTAATTCGCACTGCAGCAAACCCCCCACCCCACCTGGCTCCCCAGAAAATGGCTCGGGCTCAGGGGAGGCAGCATCCCGAAAGCTAGGTGTGAAGTGGTTCCAGAGTGGCAGCAGCGGCCTCCAGGGATGGCGCTGCGCTAGGCTGCGTCCCCTGGATAGCTGCTAAGATTCTAGCATGACCGTCACTTAACATTTTACACTGAGCTAACAGATACTGGATTGACTGCTCATGACTGCCAAGGATCGCTCCTTGTTTAGAAATGGCAGTTCTGGTTGGATCTGTCGAGTCCATAATGCTGGCCAGAACGTACTGTCACGGCACAAGCCGTCAGACACAGAATGGACCCAAGAGACAGATTCAACACTGACATTTAGAGATATGTGCAAAAGAGTTTAATTACAGGAATGTGAATAAATATATACAATGCTTGTGTACAAGTACAGTGGCTATTTACTGGTGTGAGTGAACCAACAAGACATAAACTAACACTAGGAAATATATACACACACACAGGGGAGTGAGCCAATATTGACAGAACTATGGGAAGAGACAAATACTAAATAAGCACAACTAATAATGTGAGTAAAGGACACTATGACTATGAATGCTAAGGTGGCACAATATACATGAATGAGAGCACAGAGTCTATGAGGAAACACTAGTCATGGTACAAGAGCTAGTTACTGTGAGCAGTTTGTTTGGTGAGCATGAGCGTGACAGTGGGTCCCAACACTGGAAGTGGTCGTTGAAAGAGATACCTAATCAGGCCGGGGAACGGGGAAAGTGGTCCGGAGGTCAGGGCGACTGTAACAGAGGAGAGGTGAGAAATGGAGCAACAATTGGTTCGTAGTGAGATTTCCAATGGGAGTCTTCTGTGGCTTACTTGTCCGCAGGTGGAGGCACGCAAGAGAGGAGGGTCAGTTAGAGAAAATCCAGGTGAGTGTGTGATTAATCCAATCCAAGATGATGCGTGAGTCCAGCAGGGAGGCAGGCAGGTGAGAATGGAAGTTGAGACTGTACCAGAGCTATGGCTGAGATGGCAGCAGGTAATTCCAGCGACTGGGTTGAAGAAAACTATAAACTGGTGGAGAGAATGTCTGTGGATAATACTAGAGGCAAAAGAAAGCAAGGTAAGTTTCAGCACGAAGATAGCAAGAGACATGAATCGGCTGACACTAACACTGGTTAGCTGACATTCTGCCTAAGAGTAGTTGTCACGGCTGGACTTAAATGCTGCTGCGTTAATCAGCTCCAGGTGTGGCTCCCGAGAGAAAATGAAGACGGCTCCACCCAGAGGACGAGACATGGCACCCAGTGGAAAAATACTGCCACTCACCCGGACCGTGACATCCTTTTTGATAAAGCTTATAGGTAGGGCTGGGTCAGGTGACCCTGAAACCTCCCAACTGTAGGCCTAGGCTACTCAGGGCTTCCCATAATGCACTGCTTCTTCTTCACTCACCATGTCTTTACACACCACTCCATATTTAATCTCTAGTTATTATTAATTATTAATCTCCGACTCTCTTTCACATCATGTCTTTTGATCTGTCTCCCTCCCCTCACCCCCAACTGGGTGTTGCAGATTGCTGCCCCTTCCTGAGCTTGGTTCTGCTTGTAGTTTGTTCCTGTTAATAGGATGTTTTCCCTTCCCACTGTCACCAAGTGTCTGGTCAAAGGGGTTGTTTGATTGTTGGGGTTTTTCTTTATTATTGTTGAGTCTGTACCTTACAGTATAAAACACCTTAAAAGCTGTTGTTGGGATTTGGCACTACATTTTAAAAAATTTATTTGAATTGAAATCCATTTAAAAGAATGGAAGAAGATTCTTCTCATGATGTCTGTGAAAAGAAAATTTGGCTCCTGGAGCAAGAGGTTTTTCTCACTGAGCCTCGAACCCAAGTATCTCAGTCGCTTCCTTTCAAATCTCAAACTAAGTTATTTAATTCTGGCTCTGGGTGACAGATGAGTTACTGGAAGATGGATCTTCAAAGTCTTTTCTCACTCGAATTTTACATGTGCCCAGCAAATTGAACTTTGTACTCGTGATTTGTCTTGGTCTCCCAGTTTCATACCAAAGTATGCCTTTTCACAAAATCTGTTATGTTCTGTGGCTGTTTTGGTTGTAGTGAAGCATCCACAAATCCAGAAAAAAATTCCATTCCCACGCTCTAGTAATGTCTCCCAAAAATATCCTTCCATTAAGTTTTCAGGCTGGACTGTAGTCCAATTACAACGCGTCCTAAAGGAGAGAGGCAATCCTTTTCACCACTATTCTAACTTTTGTAGCTTCTTAACGCTTCCATATCTAAATGTCAATCAAAAAAAACAAAAAAAAAACAGTCTTCTTCCGAACAGAAGCGAATATAGCTCTATAGCTCCTCTAACAGCAAAGCTACTGCGTACCTTGCAGCTCAACTCACCCACCAGTGCCAGGTAGCAGGGACAAGCTCAGGTAAAAGAAGAAGAAGCCACATTTCTTTGGGCTGCTAGATTCTCAAAACATCCCCTCCCCAGTTTCGTGCAGTTGCCTCCTACCACCATTTCATGCACTACTGTAAACAAGTTGCTAGTTCCATGCTCTGCTGCTGCTCCATTGCCGTTTGTCTCTGCTAGGCACCAGGATGCCAGTTTTACTGTTTTCTATCCCTCCTTCACAAAGTGCAGAAGCAAGGTTTTTGGCACCAGGATGCCAGATTCTCTTTCTCTGTCCTTCATTTGCAAAATACAGAAGCAAGTTTTCCTACCCCTGGGATACCAATTTGTCTGCATCCATCCTTCATATGCAAAAAGCAGCAGTGCACCCTTCTAGTACTGGGATGCCAGATTCTCTCTCCTCTTATCCTTCTTCACAAAATGCAGCAGCAAACCTTTCTCACACTGGGTTGCTGGTTTCTCTGCCATCTGTCCATCATTCGCAAACTGGTACCTGGTTGCCAGTTTATTGCTCTACTATCCCTCCTTTCCAGTAAACAGAAGAAAACTTTTCTTGGCACTGGGCTGTCAGTTTCTCTCCCATTGTTCCTTTTTTTTCCTTGCTTTCTCACACAAATAACAGCTGCGCCTTTTTGTAGGACATCTGAACTCCGCCGTGTGCATAATTCCTCAAGGCATCCCTTCACTTCTTAAATGCTCTCACTAGCATCATGTAAACCCTCTCTCCTGGACACAGTCATTGAGGACAGCTACTTCAAGACAAACTCACACTTAAGCCTTTACGAGCCATCGGGTCATTACCTCAAGCATCAAAAATCTCAGCATGCTTCACTGTCAGAGTTTCTGTTAAGAGTCGAGCTGCATCGCTACCTGATTGAGGTTCCCCTCATTCCTCTATCAAGGTCTCTCATCATCCAGAATTTCTTCTGATCTCTTCTCTCGCCATTCCTTCCAAATTTTGCCAGCACATGCGCTCCACTCAGTGGAATCCCTGACCACCCAGTCGAGGTCATGGGTCGCTTATCATTGCAAACCTGCCTACCAGTTATATTTTTTGCAACAGTCTTTGACCTTTGTAACACACAGTCATTACTGCTTCTATGGGATGCCTTCTTTGGGGATCTCCCCAGCCCAGGAGACGCTGTCAGTCCTGTCTGAGGCCTTCCCCAAACCTCAGTCTCAATTCAAGCCATTTGCCATCACCTACTAGAAATGCTGTCAAACCTAAAATGAGAATGTTGTCCCAACTAGTGAAATCTGGATCGTGTTGCCATTTGTGAAAAAATGTGACATGATGGAACAAAACAGATATTATTTTTGAAACCAGCAACCCAAGATTAGCATAGATAATCTGATGTAAGGCTTAAAATGTTGTAGAGTTCCTTTAATCATATTAGCATCATATGATCTTCCACTTATCCAAAGTTATAATGACAGCAGGCTTCTTAAAATATTCTCTTCAGAGAAAATTTAATCTGGTTCCTCCTGTTTCCAGACCAGGAGAGATGTATAATCCCTCCAGCACATTCTGGGTCTCTGGGTCATTGCCCAGAAATCCTGGAATTCCATTCGAAAAAACTTCCATGAAAGTGAAAATTTTAAAATCCAGTGCTGGATAACCTCATCTGGAAGCAGGAAATTGTGGCCCCCTTCTGGAGCCAGACATGAATCCACATATCAGACCTGAATCTAATATGTTTTAATTATTATTATACCATTTATGATTTTCAGTAGCAGCTTGTTTCCCAGTCGCCACACTTCCGATGTCTCAGACCCAGAATAGCACATTAGAGACCTTTCTTCTCCGCTCGGCTGCTCATAATTAGCATTTAAAGGATACATAGTGAACGCGCATCGATACCAACTTAGAGGAGTAATTAAACCGCTGATCCATCGGGCCAATCAGAACCAAGTGTTCTCCCCCCTGCCCGGGGTAAGATGTGACACAGAGCAGTGGAGCAGACAGTCATTTATACGAAAGTGTTGTGGCTCAACACAATATGTGAAAGCAGCGTGAGATGGCAGCCATTTTAAATTAGTAAGCAAACAACAGCAAAACAATGCCAGAATCAATACACACACACACACACACACACACACACTGCTTGCTGTACATGTTTTATTGATCTTCACAGAAAACTGGTCAGTCTATAAAACTCTCCACCCCTGTGTGTGTGTGTGTGTGTGTGTGTGTGTGTGTGTGTGTGTGTGTGTGTGTGTGTGTGTGTGTGTGTGTGTGTGTGTGTGAGAGAGAGACAGGTGGAGTTACTGTGTATTCTGTGCTCGCTCTTCCTGCTGCTGCAGATTGATCGAGCTCTGAAATGGCATGAGCAGTGAAGCGTGCAGCCAGGCTTCACCATGCAGTAAGACTCAAAGTGTGTGTGCGTGTGTGTGTGCGTGCTTGCAACGTGTGTTTATATGTACAGTGATTTTAATGTGGTCACAGGATGTCGTCCAAGGTGACTCCTCAGAGGAAAAATGGTCATCATCTTCATCAGCAGTTGCACAAGGTTAAACAGGCAAAGAGAGTAAAGATGAGGAAGAAGAGGAAACGTAAACAATGTTAATTAAAAGGTAATCAATACTGTAGTTTAGCATGTTAAACTAGAACCGGACTTATCAATTAAACTCATTATCTTGACTATAGCAGTCGCCTCGATTAGTTTAACGATTAGTTTTAAATACACTTGTTCACAAAGTGATAGACTTTCACTGCAGGAGAAATCGGTGTTCTCTTAATAACATTAATAACATATAAAAGGCGTTCCTCTGCAAATACAGGCCCACTTTGTGGCAAATAAACAATAAAGCAATAACAAGCTGCCTCTCCAGTGAGTCCCACATTTAGATGCCAACCCCATTGTCAAAGAGAGTGTTCAGTAGACAATGCTGAAAGAACTATTGCAGAGGCAGCTGAATGATATTGAGGACAACCACAACTACAAGCGATTACCTGGAAATGCAAGCTGAAATGAACCAGGGATGCCTGGTTATCAGCAGCTGAGCTTACAAAATGAGAGTAAGAGCACTGTAGACTTCTAAATCATTCTCTTGGATGAAAGGGATAAAAAAATGAGTTGTCTCTCTGTGGTTGCCTCTCTGTTGACCAAATTAACTGATTAGATGATCATTAAGCAGCTGCTACCCTGTGCCCATCTATTTGAATCCGGCCTGTTCATGGCTCATGCCCTCCTGGTATCACAATTTTCTCTTTTGAAAATGTGTTTGGACTGCTTGCATCAGTCCCAAGGTCAAAGTGTGGTCAATAGTATGTCACTTCTAGTTTAGTGGCATATGCCACCATCCCTGGATGGTATGTGGCTGGTAGACTGACAAATCTGTGATCAAATTTAACATCACTGAAACCATTTTAAAACATGTACTACAGTAAGTATATGAATATAATCTGCATATTCAACTCTGAATCAGCTGTGACATGATGTAAACTAAGATTATGTAAAATATAAAATGGTTTCAGTGTGATACTCCTTTGTTTGAGTCTGCCCCATCCAGTGGCTCGAATCGGTGTGCAGGGCAGGTTAAGGCAGGTGATGCTACCTGGAGGATGTGGCTGGAGCAGGAAGATGCAATCTTTGATCGCACATCCTCAGGTCTAGGTCTCTGCAGACACTGCTCGCAAGTTCAGATAATCTGCAGTTAATCACTGCAACCTCTATTTTCAGTTTAGCTTAAATTCCTGGACACTGCATGTGTCTATTATTTTATTTATTTATCTCAGCATCAACAGTTCTGGTCTTTGAATGTCGGATTATTTTGGATGTGGAGAGTCAGACCTTTGTTCACCCGCTACTGGTGGTAATCAGGAGGACATTAAATAATCTCTACACTGAGCTTTGATTGGTTGTTGATTGTTATTGTTAAGGCACAATCTAAATTTCTTTTGGACTTCTAGAAATAACCAGTTGAATTCAATTTCAGTTATATATTTTTATTTATCAAAAATATGTATTTATATTTATAATATTTTTATTTATATAAAGCCAGTCAACATAAACAACAACTGCATCACATCAGCATCACTCTGAGAAAGGATGTTTCTAATTTTGAGAAAAAGAAGGTGATTAGTACTACAGATTTCTTTTTAATCTGTAAAACTTTGGAAGGGTCACCAAGTCTATGTGACAAAACCAACCCAACAGGCCAAGTTGGTACCACAAGACAAGCGTCATTTTGGTGTGTGTAGCAGCTGATTGGTAGTCAATTCATTGTTTAATAATTAATATATATTTATGCATTTTCCACACAAGTAGGTCTAACCTACCAGCGGACAGAAATAATTGCGAAAACAAATATTTGTTAAGTATCTTTGTTTTTTTTGATTATCCGTGTGCAGATGTGCGGACCCAGTTGGTGGAGCAGCAGCGCTGTCTGGAGCAGCAGACAGAGATGCGGGTCCAGCTGCTTCAGGACCTCCAGGACTTCTTCAGGAAGAAGGCTGAGATAGAAACTGAGTATTCAAGAAACCTGGAGAAGCTCGCCGAGAGGTTCATGGCCAAAACACGCAGCACGAAAGATCATCAGCAATACAAGTAGGCCTGCTTACCTGAGTACGGATGCATGTTTGCATGTTTCAGGGGCACATATTTGTGTATTAAATATATTAAATTGATTCTGATTTAAAAGTGATTTTTTTTCATCTTTTAGTAAAAACAAGGATTAAAAATTATTAAAGTGCAGTTGCTGAAACACTCAAAATATATGTACTGAAAGGTCACACATCAATGGTTTACTGTACCATAAAAACGTATTATTTATGACTTTTGGAGCTTTAAAACTGAGATGTGATGGGGTTGGTTATCGCTAGCTGTAGGCCTAAACTTAAGCGAATTTAGCAACTTTCCCATTAAAACTTGTCCAATATTAAGATATTTAATTAGGTTTATAATTTTTTTTCTTTGCCAATTTTCCGTGCTGATTTTATTTGTTTATTTTGGGTCCTCCCGTGCCCCCATTTTTTTTTTTTAAAAGGGGAAAAAAGGCTTTGGTGGGGTTTTTTTAGTTACTGCTCTCTGTTCTTTTGAAAAATGTTATATATCCTGTAACATACATTGGCCCCTGGGTATTTGGACAGTATACATTTAGGTCGTGAACAAAGTAATGATGTAATGACATAAATAAAGTTTAAATTCCATTCTGAATTTTAAAATCAAATACAGGCTGAATGTTGATACAAAATTACATAAAATGAAGCACAAAATATCTTTAAAAAAACTTTTATTTCACATCTACAGAAGAAGATTGGTGTAAAAAATGTAAATAATTATTCATTTAAAAGCTTAAAGCATTTCTCAGTATCAGTGTTTACTGGGGAGTTCAAACTTTTACTATCTGTCAATGAAGAATAGGATTGCTACTTAAGGGAAAAGAAAAGGCTAACAGTGGATATGAACTCAAATTCATTTATCTTTTATCTAAATGATCCTCTCCACACAGTTATAATGATTGACATATAAGTTGTATAAATTTGTGTTTTTGCTATATTTAAGCCATCTCTCACTTTCTCTCTTCCAGAAAGGACCAGAATCTGCTCTCACCAGTCAACTGTTGGTATTTGCTGTTAAACCAGGTTAGTTGATGGTTTTGTGAATCTCCTCAAAATCTTTTTATAATGAAGGAAATCTATGAAATCCATGAGCTATGGATATACAATGAGGCATGTGCTTAAGATGGTAAATGTAAGAGAAGCTGCTGGATTCGATTGTGTACTTAGCAAAGTAGCAGAAGCTTGTGCTCACCAACTATTAGAGGTTTTATCCAATCCTTTTAATCTTTCCTTGACACGTTCCCAATTCCTGTCCCAGACAGACCAGCCATCAACAGTCTAAATGGGTACAGACCAATAGCACTTATATCAGTAGTCATGAAATGCCTGGAGAGACTTGTATCTCAATACATCAAAGACTGCCTCCCTCTTAACTTTGACCCACATCAGTAGCTCATACACCAAACAGCCCTCCACAATTCATTGAGCCATTTTGAATACCCAGGGAATTATCCTGGAAGGCTCTTCCACCTTCACCACAATTGTCTCGCATATACTGGTTGGTAAACTATATGACCTAGACCCGTCGCCCCCATCCCCTTTCAAAATCTCGTATAATTCTTCAAAGCCTACTAAGGATTATTATTATTATTATTAAACTATTATTACTATATATGTAAACTATTATCACTATTGTTATTATTAATTAATGTTATTATTATATTATTATTATTATTACATTCCTTCATACCCATCTCTGTTTTCCAGGTGAGGAGGGAGAGTAAGGACCACGCCACACTCAGTGACCTCTACCTGAACAACGTCATCACCCGCCTCACACACATTAGCGAGGACTCAGCCCGCCTGCTAAAGAGGGTGAGCAAGATTATCATCACTATATACTGTGATATTTATGGAAACAAAATATCTTTCATGTGTTAGTCTGTTAGTAAAGGTTTCTCCACTTCTGAAAGAACAGAGGTCTTTACTTTTAATGCTTTGCTATGTATTTGCTCTGGAGCATCTTTAGACTAATTTTGTTTACGTTGTCAGATAAATTAATGTAGCCCGGTCTCATAATTATATTTCTGTTGATGTGTCCTAAAAACCTTAATTACCTAAGAATAATGAAAATCAGTGCAGGAATATTTTTACATATGACAGAATGAGGTTGTTGCTGCACCAGAAAAGTCCATTTCCTGTCTTTATGACATCACTTTATTGTTACACAACTTTTAAGTTTTCACTTTTATTCAATATGTAACAATAGCACCACAGTGGGTTCTTCTAAGCTAAAGTCAAAGAAGTACCACTAGATCAATAAGCAGATTTTTTTTGAGTTAGTATCAAAAACAAAACAGAAAAGTCTACAAAAGTTAGTGTTGTGCTGACTTGTACGGTTACATTATTCCAGATGAAACCACACAAATCTTCACATTTACTTGTGCATTCTCACTCCCATTGAAGATTTTAATATGTTCATCATCTTCAGCGTCCTGTCTTTTTGTCAGTCCCATCGTCTTCAAACCCAACATCACAGCAGGTCTCACTACCATCTTGTAAACCTTTCCTTTCACTCTCGTTGCTTTCCCTCTGTCACCAGTCACTTCTGACACTCGTCTCCACCCAGCCTGCACTCTCTCATTCATCCATCTTGTTCACTGTCAGTTACTTTGAACGCTTGACCCCGGGTACTTTCACTATCTCTACTCCCTGCATGTCCACCTTTCCATCTGTCTCCATCTCACTCAAACGTTGTCCAAAAAAAAAGACAGATTTTCCTTTGAATGTTTCTGTAATTCCTATATTTCCTTAATATTAAAGGACTTTTAGGTCAAAATTTCATGCAACTTTCAAACTGATGCACTCTAGTTGCCTTTAGGAACTTTTTTGAGACACTATCAGAAGAAAAAATAGACGTAAAACAGCGAACCTAGAGTCTGAGAGCTAAAAAAAAATGCTGAAACTCACTGAAAGCTCAGCTGTTCATTCTCATTAGGTTCATCACGTCAGCTCATACTTTATTGCCATCAGAATATTGATTAGCAGCTGCTTTAAGCAAAGGATCTGAGCACCTCCTCTGCCACTGTGTGTGTGTCCCTGCACAGAAACAATGGTTATCCATCAGGCAGGCTGAACAACAGCAGATATATAAATGAATCTGACCACACACAAACAAATGAATTTATAAATGAAACAAGCTGCGCTCCGCTGCCCGCTCTCAGACTGGATTTCTGTCTCATGCATTAAACAGCCGAGCAGTTTGGGGAAGGAGCTATGTGGCAGCATTAATATTACATTATGCTAAATGACTGAGGAATCCCAGGATGGATGAATCCCGTTCCCATAGCGCCTGCTGAGAAAAGATCAGTTGAGCTTGTCGCCATGGCCACAGGGCTGTCGGCGTTGTCATGGCCACTCAGCCGTCTGTCTCTTCCCAGCGTTCCTCTTCAGAGCAGAGTTTCTGAGAGGACACGGCGATGTGATGGAGGTCTTGCTGTTTATAGCTGCTGGCAGTAGCTGCACTTTAGTTAGCATGAATAAAAGACGAGCTGGAAGCGAGATTAATAATGAACACGGCGAGCTAAAGTTGGAGGTGGCTAAAAGTACACCAGTGTGTGTGTGTTTAATTTGCTAAACTCCAGCAGCCCAGCAGAGCTCAGGGGAATACTGACTTTACTTTTCATTAAAATCAACTCTTCGACTTAAAGAAGCCGTATGAAAAAATAACAACCCCAGAGGTCTGCACACACGGATGGCTTCCAGCACTGTAAAAGTACATTAATGGTACTTTAGTGCTGTACTCGAGCACAGTACTGAGGTACTCGTGCTTAGAGCCACTTCTATAATCCGTAGTTTATATTAACAATTTATAAAATGACAATGTGTTTGGACAGCTGTTCTCTGAGAAAAGCTATAAAAAGCAGCTGTATCATCGGGAAACTGAATTTTTAAATGTTTTACCTTAAAAATTAAGTAATTTAAACATTAATAATTACAGTAGTCAAAACTAGGCTATTCATAAAATATAATAATAAATTTATACAGTACTTGCTTTAGTTATAAAGGAGTTCAGAGAAAAGACTTATAAAACAAAACATAGATTCTGTTAATAGCTTTCCATTTTGGTGGCCTCAGGATCACCTCTCTGCTTTTTGCAGATGATGTGGATCGTTTGGCTTCTGACTAACAGTGGTGACCTCCAGCTTGCTTGTATTTGAGTGTGAAGTGAATGAAAGAAGAATTATCACCTCAAAGTCTGAGGTCCAGGTATTCAGCCAGAAAACGGTAGAGTTGGAGGATTTGCTGTTCTGGGTGTAGGAGTTAAAACGTGTCAGGCTTGTTTTACTCTGGTCCAAATCAGCTGATGAGTTTGTAAACTTGTAGCTTTTTTCCTGTGGTTTGGTTTCTTTTCACACAGAGAAAAATCCAAGCGACGTATAATGCGTTTGGCTTGGCACTTAGTACAGCAAAAGGGTCCCAGGTTCAAACGTAGGCAGGGCCCTTCTTATGCTTGTTAATGTTGTGATCATGCAGGTCAAAAAGATGTGAGTTGTTAGGTGATTGCTTCTTGTAAGTGTCATTGCATAAAAAAGAGAAAAATCTAAAATGGCACATAAATCTGTTGGTAAGAGTTACTTTTGTCTGACTCCCACTGTGATTGCCTTTATTTAACAATATGCTGATGACTTGTTTCTCTTCTCATTTGTGTGCTTTAGAGTAAGGAGATCCTCTTCCAGCTTCAGGAAGACCTCATGAAGCTTCTGAATGAGCTTTACACCGTAAGTGGAACAAAATGTGTTCTTCCAAGTTTTTTAATTTGTTAGTGTTAACCACATTTTTATGTGGTCTACAAATGCAACAAGAAAAGAATGCACTTCTAAACATTTCATTCATCCACAGTTAATTATGTAATAAAGCAGTACAAAACAAGACCTAGGAAGGATTCTTGTAAAATTTCAATCAGGTATTTAAAGCTGTTATCGCTGGTGTTGGGATCATTACTCAATAATGGGTTGCACAACAAACATGCACAAAAATGACACATTAAATACACTAAAAACAAGTGTCTGACAGTCTTTTGTTGGCTCACTAACTGCCCTTCCCACGTCTGCATCTTCAGCACTGTGAAAAAGTATTTACCCCCTTCCTGATTTCCTAGTTACTCCCAACCATTTTCCATCACCCCCAACCGGTCACAGCAGATGGCTGCCCCTCCTTGAGTCTGGCTGCACTGAAGGCAACTGTTGTTGTGATTTTGTGCTATATAAATACAATTGAATTGAATTGTTTTGTTTTTTCCACATTTGTCACACTTAAATTTTGCAGATGGCATAAAATTAACACAGCAAAAGAACATCATACCAACAGTCAAACATGGTGGTGGTGGTGGTGGTAGTGTGACCGTCTGGGGCTGCTTTGCTGCTTCAGGACGACTGATGGAACCATGAATTCTACTCTCTGCCTCAAAATCCTGAAGAAAAATGTTCAGCTATTATTTTATGCCCTGAAGTTCAAGAGCACTTGGGTTCTGCAGCAGGACGATCCGAAAGACAGCAGCAAGTCCACCTCTAGCTAAAAAAAAAAAAAGGTTTTGGAGTGGCCCAGTCAAAGTCTGGAATCAGACTGAGATGCTTCGACGTGACCTTAAACAGGCTGTTTATGCTGGAGCACCCTCCAATGTGGCTGAATTAAAACAATTCTTTAAAGAGGAGTGGGCTACTGTGAAGGACTCATTGCCAGTTATCAAAAATGATTTGTTGAAATTTTTAATTTAAAAATTTAGTTTTTAAATGAAATCATCATTTAAAAACTGCATTTTGTATTTACTCAGATTATTTTAGTATATTTTCCTCTATAATTACTTTGATGGAATAAGATATGCTTGTTTTGTATTTAATCTGTCCTGCTATATTTGGTTAAACATGAGTCTTAACAGCACCAAGTCACTGAAAAACTTTTTAGGGTTAGGGGTTGGGTTTAGCTTTATACAAATGCTAAACAGGTACATTTTCACAGACTAGTAGACACTAACTTTCAAACAAAGTCCCATACATTTATTTTGGCATTACAGTGTTTCTATATAAAGCTTGTTGTTTTAAATGCTTTAAACAGGTAAACAGGACCTGTTATGCTTTTGCTTATTTCCTGTCTCTTGAATGTTCATTTAAATCATGGCCAAAGTTTCAAATAATGAGGTCAGCATATGTACAATTAATCACAGTGAGCAAAAAAATTAGGTTTCAGTCCATTTTTTTCTACTCTTGGATTTGTATGGTGTCATCGAGAGCAGATATTCCTAATATGGTTGTCTCAGGAAGCCCCACCCACCTGCTGTTCAAACTGTTTTGTTTTTTTTAAACAATGAGTAGCCAATCATGAGAAAGCTGATTGAAAGGGAGGCGGAAAGAAGCCTATACGGCAGTTCCAGAGGATGAGGGGCTGCAGAACGGTGATTCAGAGATGATTCACCGCCCTGCAGAGCTACTCGAGTCCAAGAATTAAAATATGGTGCTGGAAGTGAGCAGAATAGGTTCCTTCAATGGTAGCAACAGGGAAACTGTCAAAGCAAAGTCAGTGACCTCTTTTCAAAGCTCAGAAAGCTTCCTTTTTAAATGCAAAAATTGTCCTTTTTGCCTCACACTTTTCACCCATTCATTTTTCCTTCTGCTTTTTGTCTGACGTTATCCTTCCAGCCTGCTTTAAAGGAGAAAATCTGCCTCCTATTGGCTGCCAATTATCAGTTTTTTCTTCAGGTCAGAGCGCTGGCCCTAAAAGCTCCTAGAAATCAGATTAGAGCGGCGCTGATAACCTTCTGGGGTTTAAAAAAAAAAACAGTCAACCCCGCACTGCTGTTTTCCTATTCAATTGGGTTATTATGGTCTGCTGTTGCCTAGGTGATGAAGACATATCATATGTACCACGCGGAGACGATCAGTGCAGAAACCAAGTTGCGGGAGGCAGAGCGCCAAGAAGGGCGCGTGAAGGGTGTGTCAGGGACTGGCGGAGGGGTGGAGCCTGTGTTCGGCCTGCGGATAGAAGAGCGCCACCAGAGACGCAATGCCACCCGCAAGATGGAGAAGATGAGAGAGAAGGTAACAGTTTTATAGAGAAAGGAGAGTGTTTTCTCTCAGATGTCATCCAAAGCAACCAGATGGCTAACCTGTTCCTGCATGAGATATTTTGGAATGAGATCCTAATACTTTCCACTTCTTCTTAATTTTGATATGACTTGAAAGCAGAAAGGATTAAATTATGAAAGCTATTTTTTGCTTCTCCTTGATCACACTTGCAGAACAAATGAGGGGAATCGGTACACAAGAACCAGAAGCCAATAATTTAATCTTCTTTATGTCTGTTTCTTTACTAGAGGAAGGCTAAGTATTCAGAGAACAAACTGAAGACTGTGAAAGCTAGAAATGAGTATCTGCTGACTCTGGAGGCCACCAACGCCTCCGTGTTCAAATACTATATCCACGACCTGCCCGATATCATAGACGTGAGTATATTATACAGTGCATTTGTGGCACAAACCTATATTCATCACTTTAAAAAGGTTGTATGGTTTGTAAGCCTAAATAGGAATTTGTATGTTTAAAGGCAGTTTTAAAATGTATAGAGAGAGGGTTTATGAGATTATTTTTAGTGCCTCTGATAATAGGAATAAAATTCCTTTAGATTTTTCCCATAGAGAAAATTACATCCATTACACTTGGAGTTATTCTAGTACTTGAATTGACATGAAACTCTTAATTCTCCTCATAAATGTTCATAAATTTCTCCAAAATATGTGCGGTGTTTTTCATCTCATGAATAAATCCCCATCTTTGTTTCAGTGCTGCGACCTAGGGTACCACTCCACTTTGAGCCGGGCAATGAGAACCTACCTGTCAGCTGAACTGAGCCTTGAAGCCTCCAGGAGGGCGGGTCTGGAGGTCCTGGAGGGGGCTGTGGAGGGCCTGGACCCTGCCCGTGACAGGCAGCGTCTGCTGGATCTCTACCCCACTGCCTTCTGCCCCCCACAGAACTTCAGCTTCCAGGCCCACATGGGCGACACAGTCAGTTCAATACACCACATCTTCAGATTTTTTGCACCTCTTTCTGTCCTTTCAAAATAAGAATCTGACACATAATATTAAATTTAAATATTCACCACAGAGTATTTAGTCCTCTGGACAGCCATTTTCTAATTGACTTCTTGTTTCGCTTCCTATCAGGTGGCCCAGATCACCTCCCAGCCGCAGGTCCAGTCTGAGCTCAGCCTCCGCCTCACACAGCTTCAGACCCGCCTGGCGTCTCTGAAGATAGAAAATGAGGAGGTCAGACACACAAGTACACCTCATAAAACTCCAGGAAAACATTTTGCCATTAGCTCTCTTTTGAGTTTACTAATGAGGACTACACTAAGATGGTTTATAAGCCATGTTTTATAAGCAACCTCAGTAGCCCCACACAGAAGCTGATCTAGCATTTAATCCCAGATGGCACATGAATTTAATTAAATCTGGAATATTTTTGACCGTTACGGTACAGTTAGAGCTGTAATGGACCATATGTAGCTCAAAAGTCACGACCTGGGCCTGACATATATTACTGCAAGTGTTAATATTGGCTAAGATGACATGACTCACCTGAAATTTGGCCCATATAAGGTGGACCTGAGACTGAGCCAACACCACCATTCAAGGCCCACGTTGCTAAAGGAAAACTGCAGATTTGGCCAATAATACCTGGGGCACTTATTGGTATTTGGACTAAGACTTCACATTTTTGTGTTTATTTTTATGGTCTCTTCTCATGTACAGGAAGTTAACTCTTTTTCTTATTTTTTTTCCCCTAATCCTTCTTAAAGTGCTGCTCAAGAAAGTGGCTGTCAGTAAGCTCAACAACAGATTTCTTTGAGCTGCTGAAAATATAATTGATGTGGACACAAATTTACTTCATGTCTGCACCAATATGTCCTGTTGTCCATCTGAGATATTTCACTCCAGCTTTAGGAATTAAAACAACACACAGACTCTGGTAAAAGTGGCCAAAACCGCTCATTGATTATTAATAAAGATGCTTCTTTCAAACAGTTAAAAACTTTGCACACAGTTATGGTAATTTATACAGATTTAATGGGGTGATAATGTGGCATATGTAGCCTCTAAAAATAAAGTTGAACCATCTGATAGCGGCGTGGTGCTGCAGACTGCCGGTGTCCTCGCTGTTGTTGTGCACAGAGGGCAGCTGTTAACTCACCCCGAAGGGCATAAAAATGCTGAAGGAGTCTGGATTAATGAGCTGCATCTGCACATCTCAGCGGCTTACAACACACACAAACACATACACAAATAAAAAACACTCTTAGACTCATTACTCTTGCTGTAAATATAAACACTCTTTGCATATGTAGCATACGTAAACACTGCACCAGCACACACACCTCCTTAGGCATCTTTGAAAATGAAGCCACGCCCATAAAACAATTACAATAATTCAGATGCATTGATCCATGAAGCTGTGCTGAGACTGAGTGATGTGTTCAGATCTTACAAAGTTGCTCTTCCATTTAAGATCAGTAGAAAAACTTGAGTCCAGTAGACCAGCAGACATCACCAATGCTGTGTTTACTCCCTTGAGATGCTCTGCATGACGTTTACTGCAGAATATCACATTTCTTTACTTTTGCCATTTTCTTTGGCTCATTATCCATTTGCACTGAGAAGCTCTGTCTGATCAGTTGTGCAGCATTTAGCTGAATCTGAGGAGAGATTACAGCCTGGTTCCACTGGTAGCCATACAGCCTCATCCCATAACGATGCCTCCACCATGTCAGACAGATGATGTGGTTTGGATCACGAGCCGTTTTTTCCCCTTTTCCATACTTTTCATCTTACATACAAGTTCATCTTGGTTCAGTTTCTCCTTTTATTCCAGAATTGCAAGATATCAACAGCACTATCTGGAAATAATTTGTATGAGATTATATTTATTCAAAGGCTAAAATTTGGATTTGAAAGCCCAGAGGAGTGTAACCAATGAGGAGAAATATTAGCAATATAAATAAGGGTGTTATCTACATAGCAATGAAAGTGTATTATTCCAGAATTGAGCAGGCTCTTTAAGATGTTTCCTTGAGTGTAACCGGTGGTGTGCACCTTGTCATAAATCCTCTGTATTTACATTCATGAAGGTATCTTTTGATTGTAGACTTTGACAGTGATCCGCCTGCCCCTTCAAAAGTGTTTTTGACTTGGTTAGATGTTGTGAAGATGTTTTGGTTAACAATGAAAATCATTCTGTCATGATGCACTTCAGTTGTCTTCTGTGGTCTTTCAGGAATTTTTTGCAATGCTGAGCTGATCAGTACATTAATTTGTATGTCTTCTAAAGTTCCACTGATAGGTTTATTTTGTTTTTTTCCTCCTTCACCTTCACTGACATCTCTTTGGATCTCACATTGAGAGTATCATGTAACATGTGGATACTACACTGTTCCATATTTCTGCCACCTTCCAGGTGAAGAAGACCTGGGGTGCGACTCTGACCACCTTGCAGGACATGACAGTGCTGGACGACTCTGATGTCTCCCAGAGCTTCACCCACAGCCCATCCTCCGAGTCGGTGAAGTCCAGCGTGTCTGACGGCTACTTGAACAAACCCAGTCTGGCCAAGAGACGGGCGAACCAGCAGGAGACGGAGCTCTTCTACTTCTCTGTAAGCACAGCAGAGCAGAGAAATTTATATTTTAGATTTTACACTGTTTTCCACACCCAGTTATGTATATTAGATGAAGGTTGGTTTTGAAAGTTGCAAATATTGAATAAGTATAGAGTAAAGGGCAGCATGACACCCAAAACAGACTACATTTAGTCAGATAAATCACATTTGAAATGAGTAGTTACAGCAGCAGAATACAGTTATACTTTAGATTTCTGAACTTCTATATTAGTGTTTTGTTACCTTAGTTTCCTTTATAACATCACATAATGCTGTCCTTGATTTTTTTTTTTATTCATTTATCACATTTTTTATTTTTCAGATTCATCTATCTGCGCTTATTAGATGTACTGATTCAATGTGAAGTTCATTCTGCTTTTATCTGCCTCACTTGCACTAATGTACAGTGTGTATTATTATCACTGCATTCTGTATACTCATACTTTATTTGTTTGTGTATAATTTAGCCTTTGCTTTTGTCATTTATGGGATTTCCAATATTCAGAAATTCCGCGAGTACCTGGAGGGAAGTAATCTTATTTCCAAACTTCAGGCTAAACATGATATATTAAAGAAAGCGTTGGCAGAGGGTAAGAGTTTCTCTCAGTCTTCTTTAGTCTTGTACTTTGTCAGACAGACTCTGATCAGCATTTCTTCACTTTTAAATCTTCTCCTTTTCTCCTCTTACAGGGTACAAAGCTGAACTGCTGACTACCAGGTAAGGTGTTTTCCTGTCACATCAATAATAAGTGTTGCTTCTCTTTGCTGTGCTTTAGCTCTCTGAGACTTGGACTCTTTCTCCTTTTTGTGCTTGTTTCAGCCGTGGGCGGAAGAACTCCCATAGCAAGCACCAGGTAAAGTTTCACCTCATCCAGGCTTTTGAGGATTTAATGCAAGATATCAACAGCACTATCTGGAAACAATTTGTATGAGATTATATTTATTCAAAGGCTAAAATTTGGATTTGAAAGCCCAGAGGAGTGTAACCAATGAGGAGAAATATTAGCAATATAAATAAGGGTGTTATCTACATAGCAATGAAAGTGTATTAACGTTGCCCTCAGAACAGCAAGCTTAAGAAGCAATAATGACTCATTTCTATGATTCCTTTACCCATAGTATCACCCGTCCCTGCACCTGCACCATGTGAAATATTACTTGGGGCAGAAAAAATAACTCCTTGAACTTTTATTGCATACTTTTTGAGCAAGTGTTAGCTTAAAAGATGGCAGGACAGTGAGGCTGCACACACAATAAGTATTTATCATAAATTATTAGACATAAAACAGCTAAAACTACATTTCAAACATAAATTTGTCATATAGAAGGCTTAGTTTTACAAAAATAAAGCAATTTACACCACAGTTCTCTTTTCTGCTATGCAGTTCTATGTTAGTGCGCCATTAATCTCATAATCAAGGGATATACCATACAAATGTAATGTTTTTGCATGTCTGTCGATTGGTGCATGTCCACAACCTTGAAAACATTTCCTGTCCAATATGTCTACACATAATACACAACATATTCATACATTAACTACATGATAAAAACTTCATAAATAATAAATCTAACTCTCTAGCTGTGCACTCTAATTGTGTTTTTGTAGGACTCAACCAAAGCCATACCCTTGCTTGTGGAAAGCTGCATCCGCTACATCAACCTACATGGTGAGTGTCACTTTTCAGCTTTAAATAATGTGAAATAAATGCTGTAGTGGCTGATGCTGACAGATGAAGGGCTAAAATAGAGAAAGGGATGAAGGGTTTGTTAGTTACAGCAAAGAAAAGGACTAGAAGGTATGAATTTAATTTACTGAAGTCCTTTTCCTGCTTGCCATCAGCTGTAATTCTGGTTCAAAAATGTTGTTGTGTGTGATTGTGGGCAGTCTGGAGGTGTGTTACACTTATAAATTAAAAGAGGGACATTGTGAATAGTGCTGCAGGAGGGAGTCAAATACTTTTTTCTTGATCACATAAAGCTGCCTAAATCTTAACTGTCAAACTCCCGTGTTGGCATCGTTTCACTCTCTTCACTCTGCAAACAACAAAACTGCATCGCAGCCAGCATCTGACAGCTGAACAAGTACAAAACAGTGATTTCATTTTAATTCGGTCATTCCCAAGCTGCAGCTGATAATCATTGTTTTATAATTATGCTATAAAACTGAATCTAGCCTCATACTCAACATGGTGTGTTCTACAATGTACTTCTGGTGGTATGTAAAATAAAATGTATTCAAATATTCATCTCCAGATATATTTTACATTTTATTTAATTAATAGCAAAATAAAAGGTAGAGACCATGAATAAAAGCTCTTTTTGTCTGCCTATGAAATGCACTAAACAGTCCAAACCAAGAGTTCATAGACAGCAACTGATTGTGTTGTTTATTCAGCAGTGCCTACTTGGCAACCTACTGAATATGTAACTGACTTAACTCATTAGATTCCTGGGCTAGCACCTAGTATTGGGAGGTAGCACTTCTAGATTAGGAACTGTCAATCCTAACCAGTGTTGGGCAAGTTACTTTGAAAACGTAATTAGTTATAGTTACTAGTTACTTGTTCAAAAAAGTAATTGAGTTAGTAACTGAGTTACAATATTATAAAAGTTACTAATTACTAGGAAAAGTAACTATTGCGTTACTTTAAAAAAATGTTTAACCCTCTGGGGTCCAGGGTATAATTGGCCGTTCTTGACTACTTCTGATGTTACCTTTGCATTTCACCTTTAAAAACTATTTACCTCGCCTTGTTTGGTATCATTCTTTTCAGCACAACCTCACATGTCTGAATTTACTGTTATTTTTTTCATTTTGACACACTGTATTAGCACAATTGATCTAAAATCAGACAAAAAACAAAATCAGAGTAGAAAAGTTTTATTTTTTACTGTAACAACCACAAACATTAACGAATCATTTTCATAACTTGAAATGCAAATATAAATTGCAAACTTTAACAAAGTTATATGCAGCTATTTATCTAAAAATGCAGCCAAGGCAGTTTTTTTTATAACCATTTCAAACTATTTACAGAACAATCAGATGTTCTGCATCAAATAAGATGCCACACAAATTATTTGTGCCACTCCAAAAAATGATTTCTGTCCACTATAAGACAGACGAGCACATCACAAGCCTGATACCTGCAG
>VVHJ01013066.1:8318-29168 GCA_015107715.1 Tylochromis polylepis
CACTCTGCACTTTGTCTCAGTAGGAGACTGGCCAGTATACGTCCAGCTGACTAAAGCCAAAACATTTGGCTGCGATTTTGTTGTCAGCGCCACAGGTGTTGTTCCAAACACTGAGCCCTTTCTCCAAGGCAACACGGTAAGAAAACTCATCCATATGCAAAGTGGAAGTTCCTGGTGACTCTGCCAGCACTTTCAGGTTTTGGGAACATTGTTGTTTTGCATTATTATTAAATGCATTCGTGCTGTTTGTCATTCATCATACGGTCATGTGTCTGGCCAGTACTGTGTTAGATTTTACCAAAAGTTGTTGAGCTGCACGCAGTTTCATGACTGTATCTGCTATGCTACATTAGATACTCCTGTTCCCATATAAAGTGCCTTTTCCCTCTTGATTCCCAAGTGTTTCAACCTCACTAATAGTACACACTCTACCTCTTCTCGTGTCTGCTCACTTCGATGTAATGTTCAGTGTTTTGCAAGGCAAATTTCATGAGAACTACTTGTACTGCTTATCTATTTTTCTAAGTGGAAATGTGGTTTCAATGCCTCTAGATGTCAGTAAAGGATAGATGAGCTTTTTCATTACTCTGGTTTTTCAGCCTGTGTAAAGCTGCTGGATTTCCAGCAAAGTGCCACTGCATCAAAGTTAGTGTAAAGTCTACAGCAACCACTCTGATTTACTTATATGTACTACATCTTCCTTTGTTTTTGTTTTTTTTATTTATTACTGGTGCTGATCATTTCTCTGTGTGAAAGTTTGTGGTTGCAGATGATGGCGGCCTACACGTAGATGATCACATGATGACATCAGAGCCAGATGTGTATGCTGCCGGTGACGTGTGCACTGCATGCTGGGAGCAGAGCCCTCTGTGGCAGCAGGTAAAAAAAACCATTCACTTAATCTATAGTGCATCATTTTTGTCCTTTAAATATTACATACTGCTCATGTGGTTTAAGTAATCCTGTGTTTTAAAAAGAAAAAAAGCAATGTACCATGTGCTCTGTGATTTTTGACTTAAGACAAAATTATAATGCCAAGCAATTTCATTCTGTTGCTGTTTTAAGCTGCTTCTATATGTGGAAAACAATTAACAGTTATATAATTAGATATATTAGCTTATGCCATGGCAAGGCATCCATCTGTCCGTCAACAATTCATAGGAATGGCTACTTCTGCACACAATGAGCAGCTAATTGTCTTAATTGTGCTCAAGGTCAAGGTTGAGATCTTATGGGTCATTTTACAGGTACAGTTTTCACAACACTCGCTACTCCTTCTAGAGCATTGGACAGATTTTAGTGAAACAAGATGAATTTGTCCCAGATATGACTTTTTGCAAGCCTCCTTTACTTCCCCGTGCATTTGAATTCTCAGTAGTTTGTACAATACAGTCAACCAGTGACAACAAAACTTTTACAATTCTTTCTGTACAACAAGCTATGAAACTGTGATAGATGTGGGTTTAAATCGACACTGAAAGGTGTCAGTTTAGACCCAGTGTGCCAGCAGTTATTCAGTTCGCTGGTTTAACGACAAGTTTAACGACAAATGGTTTGAGGAAGCCAGCGCTTGAACAGGCTTACAAAGCTAACTGCACTGCATGGTGAAGGTGTTTCAAACTTTGAACAATGAGATTAGGAGAGATTGTTTAGGAAAATAATTATATCTGGATGTTATTTTCAAATTAAGAAGCATTTATCAGTATTTTTAAACTCAGTTTACTTAGAAAGATTTCTTTCTTCTTTTTTCCCCTCATGGTGTATTTTAATTTGTAAGTTTAATCTTAGAAAATGTTTAATTCTGCTTTCTTATGGCTGTAGTCATCCTGTAAAACATGATCGCATACATACACACAAAGATTTTTTTACTTAAAAAATAAAAATAGGCCCTAACATTGTGTTGCATACATGCTTCTGTTCACTGACACTTTGCGTAGTGTAAGAAAAGTGTGGAGAGCAACTGTTATATTTCCACTGTAATACATACTTGAATGTAACGCTGTGTCTGTGTGTGTTGTGTACAGATGCGTTTATGGACGCAAGCTCGTCAGATGGGTTGGTATGCAGGCCGCTGCATGGCAGCACAGATCCTGTCAGAACCAGTGGAGCTGGACTTCTGCTTTGAACTCTTCTCACATATTACTAAATTCTTCAACTACAAGGTAGGAGATGTTTTACTAAAGTGCAGCAAAGTTATTTAAATGATAACTAATAGGTTAAACATCAACTATGCAAAGTGGATTGGTTTGCATTATTTTCAAGGTGATTTCACAGGGCTGCATGGTTTTAAACTCAAGGTTGATTCACAGTGCTTTTTAAAAAAAACATTTCTCCTTCTGATTATTCCACAGGTGGTCCTACTGGGAAAGTTTAATGGTCAAGGGCTTGGGCCAGACCATGAGCTGCTGGTACGCTGCACTAAAGGCCAGGAGTATGTCAAGGTGAAACTGCAGGGATAAACAATGTAATGACAGTAAATGGTAAATGGACTGGTACTTACAGTGCTGTGAAAATGTATTTGCCCCCTTTCTGAATTTTTACTTATTTATTTATTTATTTGTTTTGACATATTTATCAAACTTACATGTTTCATTTCATCACACAAATTATATCAGACAAAGATAACTCAAGCATAAATACAAAATGCAGCTTCTAAATGATGACTTTATTTATTAAAGGGAAAAAGCTATCCAAGCCTACCTGGCCCTGTGTGAAAAAGCATTTGTCCCGCCCTTGTTATACCACGACTAAGCAGTTTTCAAAAGCTGAGTTAACTTTCACAAGCTACACCCAGGTTTGTTTACTGCCAGACCTGTTGAAACAAGAAGTCGTTTGCCATAGTGATATAGACTGAAGTTCTCAAAAACAACGCATCATGACACAATCTAAAGAAACTTAAGAACAGATGAGAGAAAGTCATTGACATCTGTCAGTCTGGGAAGGGCTACAATGCAGTTTCTAAGGTTTTAGGACTCCAGTGAGATAGTGTATAATAGCTATCACTGCCATTATCTACAAATGGAGGTCCAAGGCAAAAACCACTGCTGACGAAAAAGAACAGAAAGAATTGTCTCACATTTTCCAAAAAACATCTTGATAATCCCCAGGACTTTTGGGAAAATATTCTGTGGAATGGCGAGACAAAAATTAAACTTTTTGGAAGGCTTGAGTCCCGTTCCATCTGGCGTACAACTAATACATTTGATAAAGAGACAATCATACCTGCAGTCAAACATGGTGGTGGTCGTGTGATGGTCGGGGACTGCTTTGCTGCTTTAGGACAACTTGCTGTAATTGATGGAAACATGAATTCTGTTCTCTAACAAAAGATCCTGAAGCTCAAGCACACTTGGGTTATGCGGCAGGACAATTATCCAAAACACCAGCATCTCCACCTCTGAATAGCTTAAAAAGAAAAACAAAATAGAGGTTTTGGAGTGGCCTAGTCAAAATCCAGAGTTATATCAGGCTGATGACCTTGGCACAGAGCCGTAGGAAGGGCTTTGAAGTTGTCTGTACTGAAGTGTGTATGCGCGCACACACACAAATACTTTTTCACAGCATTGTAACTTATTCAGGCTTAAAGGCTAATCTGGGGTCCAGAAATCAATGGGTGCTGTCAGGGAGTCTTTGTCTATCTTTTATGTACAGTCTCTGGCCAATATTAGTATTTTGTCCATCTCATGCCAATAAAATGTTTGTTCCAGGTGGTTCTCAGTGGAGGGAGGATGGTGGGAGCAGTGCTTATTGGAGAAACGGACCTGGAAGAGACGTTTGAAAACCTGATACTCAACCAGATGGATCTGACGCCATATGGAGAAGAACTGCTTAACCCTGACATTGACATAGAAGACTACTTTGACTGAGCTCTGCTGGAGAGTTTGAACAATGGCAATTAGCTGTGTGAAAGAAAGATTATGTTGCAATAGTAAATGAAATAATTTATTTTTGCTTTAAATAAAATTATTTTCTAAACCACATGCACTAAATTGATGGTTGAAATATGTATTAGAAAAAGTATTTTTGTAGAAGTACATACAATACCGTGCAAAAGTCTTGAGCTATCCTTAATTTCTTCAATGGAAATGGAAAATGGTTGCAGTGATTTATTGAAAAGTGCAAACAGAAGTGGACATTTGTACAAGCTTGAAAGTCAGTATTCGGTACGACCACCTTTATTCTTCAACACAGCCTGAACTCTCTTAGGCAACCTTTTTTCTCATTTCTTTAAGCAGTCTTCAGGAATAGTTCTCTAGGCTTCTTGAAAGATATTCAAAGCTCTTCTTTGGATATTTGCTGTCTTTTCTTTTGTTCTCTGTTAAGATGAAACCACACACTCAATAATATTGAGGTCCAGGCTCTGGGGAGGCCAGGCCATGACTGATAGAAAAATGCACAATGGAATACTATCTAGGTATGCTTTTACTGCATTAGCTCTGTGTTCGGGATCATTGTTTCCCTTCATTAAGAATGGCTTATTGACATCCACCCTTCCAGTGAGAACATTTCTGATGAGGCTTCAGTTAACAGTAGATCAACTGGAGGGCGAGACACATCTCTCATCGCTGGATTTCTTCATATTGCTTAAAGACAAATACTGTTCATCTGCTATAGGTTTTAGGCCTGACACAGTTTTCCTGACAATTTTCTCAGTTTTTTAAGGACACCCTGTACACCATGTTGACATATTCCAAGTTTTTTTTTTGTTTTAATTATTACCAATACCTCTTTGGGGATCATTTTGTTGGTGCCAAAATACTATTTTATACCTGTAAAACTGCATTATCTTTCATTGACTAAAGAAATAGGAAGAAGTGATATGTGTTTGTGACAGGCTGTTAGCAACAAAGTGCCTGAAGATAGAATTTTTTGGTTCTTTACCAAGTTATGTTTCGATATGCTAATAGCGTTGGTTCATTCCTTGAGTTAGCTTGTGGCTTTTCTATGCTTAAATTATTTATAGATCAGTGTGAAGTGGCTTAACAATCTAAAAAAAATCATCTGAAAATTAGTAAAAAAGCAGCCAATGTCCAAAGGAAAATGTTGAAAAACCTTCAAAAAGTCTTGAGAACTATTGTCAAAGAGCACTTTTAAAAATTCCAAGAAAGTCTGGCTGCATGGAGGCAAATAAAAAGAAATGGGTGTGGCTGGAGATTTTCCACAGCACTGTAATTCCATCGCTTTGTCGTGTTTTAATCATGTTGATTTAAATCAGATATATACTGAGGTATTAGATACACAGGGTAAGATGACATGCACTAACACTCACTTGACCCATTGATTTAAATAGGCAAATGAGTTCTACATGAGAGTAAAAAGGAAAATCTCTTTGTTTCTATGTTGCCCTAGTAACTCCTGATCAGATTTCAGCCTAAAGAGTAACTAGAGCTCCTCCCAGGCCTCAGCAACAATCTAGATTGTTCTGCCCATTGTTACTGTGAGATGTTGCTTTTGTGGTATTACTATTTGAAAACCCACCAAATTAGTACTTTTGAAAGGACAAGAAACATTAAAGGTAGTTTAATGATTTAATTACGACCAGAACACCCACCCGCTTCTCTTGTATGTTTACCTGTAGACTTGTGTTTGTAGGTCAGTGGTTTTATTTAGGCACATCTATTGACTGATTGGTTGAGTGAAGACCCAAGGTTGAGTTGACTCGACTCAGTGGACTTGAAAAATGACTAAAAATAGGGATGTAAATGAGCGACAACAACTGTGCAACACAGAATGATATCCTTGTCTTTTTAGTAAAGAAACATGAACAACAAACTCCTCTGCTGCTGCTGCTGCTGTTAAAGTTTCTCTGAGCTAGACTCCAATTTTGGTGGAGTTGCCCAGTGATCAGCAGGAAATGACACTGTGATTGCACCGAGCAGTTTTCCCTGGTGTACCTGCACCGGTGGAAAACAGGGAATTGTTTACAGGGTGAGTCAACACTGCTTAGAGGGACAAATGAATCAAGATAAAATGCCAAGTCCTTGTTTATATGCAAACTGCTGGAGTGGAGGGCAGGACTGAGATGCCAGGTGCCATTGTAGACAGATGTGTTACTAAGCAACTGAGATAAGGCATAAATATTAGGATATATATATTTAATTACCTCTTCTAAATACTAAGATGAAAACAGAGCACTGGTAATGTCCTTCATGTACATACGAGGTTTCAATATTTTAAAGGGTCAAGAATCAGCCATTGGTCATGCTATGTTTTTAATGGCAGGAACCAAGACCCATGTTTATGAATTCTTTATAATCACCCCTGCCAGGGGGTGGGGGACTAGCTACCCTTCAAAATTTGTGGGTGGCTGGGACTTCCAGTTAATCAATCAATCAATCAATTAGTCAATTAAAACAGATTATTACAGATTTCAAAATCTTATTTGGTTTTCATGTGTGCCTATTTTCAGTGATATCAACTTTAATAGCAGGAAATTAACTAGGCATATAATTCTGTTCTTGCTTTTTTGCCATATTTTTCCAAGTAACCTATATTTGACAACAGCATAATATAAAAGTGGAAAGTCTGTTTTTGGTGTACCACCCCAATACTTTTAGTGGCCCCCATATAGCCACCCCAATGAAAAAATTCTGGAGGCATCCCTGCTGTTCGGTCGCGCCCATCGCCAGGAGGACAGTTGAAACCATTGTAAAACATTGCCCAACCTCACCATTATGTGTGCTACTGACGTCACCTGAGGCAGGGTGTGATTTGGCGTTGAAACACCCAGGGATGGGAATGGATCTTAGGTGCACTGCGGATGGAAATCTCCACGCTGAAGTTCACCAGAAAACCACACACAGATACAAACACAAACAAAGTACCTATTCTTTGACTTAAATGCAAAGAAAGCTCTTAAAACATGCAGTTAATCTTAACCGGGCCTTCATTAAATCAGCAAAGATGTACAGAAAAGAATGTCAAACACCAACAGAGGAGGAAGAGAATGACAGTTAAAATTACATTCTTTCCTTATGTAACAGGTTTGTCAGAGAAACTCAGAAGTTTTTTTTATTCAACCATACAGCTCTTGCAACACAGAAACTGTTAACCCCTAAGACAAACAGCCAAACACAAGATAAACACCATAGTCCATGCAGTAAAAAAACACCATAGTGCAGTGAGGAGCGCTTGGACCACTACATAGGAGAATCCAAGACAGCCACTCCACAGCCACTTCAACATGACAAGACTCAGATGGACATCTTTGCCTTAAGGACAAAGGGCGCTCTTTTGAGGATGCCAATGTTCACATTTTGGACCAGGACGACAGATGGTTTTTTGTGAACAAATATTGTTGAAATGAGGTGGTATATTATGAAACCAGGTATCACCCAGTTTCTATGAACAAATATTGTTTCTGTAAATTAATATTCTCAAAACGAGGTGTTGGCTTACAAAACCAGATATCAGCCACTTATAATGACTGACCCCTTCCCCAGGTGTTTCAACCCCCATGACTGACCCCTTCCTCAGGTGATGTCAATAACTCACTTAATGGTGAGACTGGGCAATGTCTCACAGAGGTTTCACCTGTCAACTGGCATGACCTACGGCTGTTATCACACACGATTAATAGTGGGTTAACTACCCTCAGTAACACATCCAAAGCAAAAGACCACACTAGGGGTTGTTTTAGAACTAAAGAACCAAAATATCAGCAAAAACCTCATGAAGTCTAGTTGCCTTTGCCTTCAAGATTTCAGGCCTCCCTGAGCCTGGTTCTGCAAAAGAGCTCTTCCTGTTAAAGGGCGTTCTTCCTTCCTACTACTGCCAACTCCTTGCTCAAAGTGGATTATTAAGGTTCTTGCTTTCACTTTATGAAGATTTCATCATTCAAAATTAAAGGATTTGAGATGAGTATTCATGCTGTCCTTATGATGTGACTTTTTTTCTTTTTTTAAAATGTAAACTGGTGAACACCCAGGCTGTCTATAAACATAATCTCATCTGTTTTATTGGAATACTCAATTCCTAGTAGTGGTTGTAAATCAGTACTCAGTATTCCAGTAAATACTGGAAAAGTACAACTGATGTGTGTGCATTGTCTTTGGCTGTGACTTAGATAAAGATCAGACCGTAAAAAACAAGGCATATCCAGTGATTGCAATGTCAAGTATTATCTTAATGACGGATACATTTTGTTTTCATTGAAAAGTTGTAACTTTAATACTGGTTGAGTGGCTTCATTAATACAGAGCAGATATTTAAGGAGATTTACCCTCTCTCTGTCGGCCTAACTTAGTCGTCTGACATTTACCTTTAACGTTTAACAAGCTCAGACGTGTCACGCAGCGGATTTAATTCAAGTAGATTACGGATGTGACGGCAGTGGCAGGGCGGTTTGCGAATGCAAAAGTGTACGCTTGTGTAGAACACCGGCGACCGCCGCTTCAAAATAAAAGCGATCCAAATATGCCGAGGATTTTGAGTTTGATTTTTTATATATTATGATATGAAATAAAGTACAAATGCAAGTTTATGTAGTGACTGCGCTAAAGAACGCTTGATGTGACTGCGTAGATGCGTGGTCATAATATATAAAATAATATATATAAATATATAAAAAATATATTATTATATTTGATTACTTTTCATTTTTATCTGGTAAGTTGGGTTTATTTTTTGCTTGCATTGCATTTCTGGCAATTAATTAACGTGACTTGTTTTTGTTTTTTTTCCATGAGCAGGAAGTCATTTTTAAAAATTAAGCTCCGCCACCGGTGCGCGCTGAGAGTCTGAGAATGCGCTTCTTTTGGTCATTCGATTACCAGCATGCGTCAGGAGAACATCTTTTTTTCCCTGGTGGGTGGGGCTTTTTGAGAGGCGTTGCCGCACAGCAAGGACTCAGAGATTATATACCCGGCGGTAGTCCCCTAGCAGTTTCATACATTGCGTATTTGGAAGCAGGTAGCTGTACTGCAGTTTAAGAATAACAGCAACAAAAAAACAACAACAATAAAATATTTCCACAAATATCGTCTCCGCTATGGCTAGCTACATCCATGTTCCCGACGAGGCTCCCGCTGTGCCCAAAATAGATGTGACAGTTGACGAGAACGACTACAGACCTGGTGCACTGAAACTGATGAAGGAGCTGAGACCGAACTGGAGGCCGTTCGAGATCAAAATGAAGGTGCGGATTATTTCATTATACGCACTTGCGTTTCATGTCAAATGCTTACTGATTTTACCATAGCTTTTAATTCCCCCACATATCAGGTATTTATAACTTTACCGTTAAAAAAGGGGACTTTTAGCTATTATGGAGTTAACCACTTAAAAAAAACTGTTGTCGGTGTTTAATATTAACTGGTGTCTTACATTAACTGTTAACGGCTAAACAGATGTGTCGACTTCAGACTTTATTTTTATGAGACGCCACCGACAAACCAGGAAATGAACGCAGTAAATAGTTGGTCTTTAAATTTGTATTTCTTTGCTTTTGTTTTTTCTTCGTAACACGACACAAGACAGCAGCGCAAAAAAGAAAGGGGAAGAAAAATAAATAAAGTATAAATGCAAGTTTATGTAGTGACTGCGCTAAAGAACGCTTGATGTGACTGCGTAGATGCGTGGTCATAATATCGCCAACGTTAAACTGTTCGCTAGATGTTCTTGTTGCTGGTAAATGTTCACCCCGCTTATTCTTCCCACACACCCTTATGTGATTTAAGAATGGTCAGCCCGACAACTGCAGCACACACTTTATATTGTCTGCACTCAGTGGATGCTGATGCTACGCTGTGTCAGGGTGTGACCATCAAACCATATTAACCTGTGACACACATACCTGGCTTCGTTCGGACCATGTTTTAACCGAACAATTGTAGTTTACAGTTCAAGATATCAGTCAGGATCTATGTAACTGCTATGCATAATAAAGTGTCATCATGTGGCTATTTTCAGTTTACTATATTTAGGATTTCACAAATAAAAGGCAGTTGATTCTTTTTGGGGTTTTTTTTTAACAGAATGTGCTAACAGCAGTACAATATTAAAGTATGTTTTAAATGTAAAGTTAGGGAAGAAATACTGACTCAAAACGCAACATGACTGTGGGATATTTACATTTACATTCTACATAAGAAGCTTAATCTAATTTTATGACAGTGCAAATTGAGCTCCCAGAGTCTAACACATTACATTACACTACAGGATAACAGTGTGACATGTACACATTACAACTGTAAACAGACACCCAGAAAGTGGCATTTTCCTTTCTGCTAACAAAGTGGAGGTGTGGCTCTGCTTGTTAAACAGTGAGGATGAAAGCTGGTCAGGTGCTCTGCCGTCATTGCCTGTATTATTCATCAATGAGAGCAAAGTGGGGAGTCAGCAAATGCCAGTCATTGCTATCTAATGCAAAATAAAATTCCTAACAGTCCTGTCATTCTCAGTCAATCCCAGATGGAGTGAACAATTAGGGTTGGTATGCTGGCACCCCAACTCTTATCAAAATGTTCAGAGATTGTAAAGCAAAAATCAGCCAAAGTGACCAACCCACATTTTTCTAGGATTCTGCCTTGTTTTGCAGTATTTTGCCACTTCTGACGCCTCTCAGAACCTATGTAACACCAAAACAGTCTGGGCTCTCAGGCTCAGAACTTAAGTAGAATCATGTGGACAGTCCCACTTCTTCTAATTGTAAGTGTCAAGTTGGAATTTTGAAGAATGGGATAGATGAAATTCCACTGATTAATTTGTCCTCTGCTCTTGTCTTCCTGTCTGCAGTTTTTCACAGATGGAATAACCAATAAACTGCTTGGCTGCTACGTGGGTGCGGCCATGCAGGATGTGGTTCTGGTCCGTATTTACGGCAACAAAACAGAATTGCTGATCGATAGGGAAAATGAGGTGAAGGGTTTCAGAGTACTGCATGCACACTGCTGTGCCCCACGCCTTTACTGTACCTTCAACAATGGTCTGTGCTATGAATTTCTGCAAGGAACTGCACTGGAGCCTGAGCACATTCGCAGCCAGCCTGTTTTCAGGTAAAAAAAAAAACAAAAAAAACTTGCTATGCAAAATACAGCTTCCACAGTGTCATTTGACTTTTAGTGTTATGTGCCCCACCTTTCACCGCCTACCTGTCTGAGGTTAAAAATAGATTCTAACCAGAGTTATGTAATACCTACATCAGTGTTTCTGGCAGATTTCTATCTGCACATTTTAGTTGCCAAATACCAGCCTTTCAGCTGGTTATACTTCTTTTCTTCCCTTTACAAAAATGACATGAGAACCATGTGATTGCAAGGTTCTCAATTACAGTCCAACTTTGTTATAGAAACAGTATGAAGTGGTTAATTCCATTCAATTAACTGACAAAAGCCATACAGACAGCAAATGACTGCATGCCAGAAATCAGTTTTTGAGAACTGAATAAGTTCATTTTCAGTTATAAGGTGTTTTTAATGCTTTTTGAAATACACCGTGAGTTCGAGTAAGACAGATTAAATGTTGTTAGCTTTAACTTTCTTTACTTTAAACTATTTTATAATAAAGTTAAAACAATTCCCCTCCTTTTATATCCCGTTTGTGTGTTGCTGCTTGCTGTTGTAGTTAAAATCTCCTTGTTTTCTACCTTGCAGGCTCATTGCTAGGCAGCTGGCCAAGTACCACGCCATACACGCCCATAACGGCTGGGTACCCCAGTCTGACCTGTGGCTGAAGATGGGCAAGTACTTTACACTCATCCCCAGATCCTTCAAGGACCCTGAGCAGAATGCCAGGTGAGACCACACAGATCAAAGTTAGTCTGCCAGATCTGCTAGAGAGCTGGTTAGTACTCGGGTTCTCATTATGCTCATAATTTGTTTTTAAATATGTCTCAAAGCCCAATTAAGCTTCACTTCTAGTGTCTAAAGAAGTGAAATGTATTTCATAAATTGTTCAGCTCTCTTAGACTATGTATATGTCCCTTTTTTTTTTTGTACATGACTTCTCTAAAGACAACCTGCTGATTTTTTTTTTTCTACCAGTTAAATTAACCTAATATTCACCATCAATTGACTGTTTAATACATGAACAAAATCCCTCACAAAACTGAAAGGTAAAATGTGAGTTGGCATTGTAACAAAATGGTTATGCAACATTTATTACTACTATTATGATTAGATTTTTTTTTTAAGACTTTATTAAGGTCCAAAAATTAATTTGCCACGTCTTTTATCAGCATGGTGTGATATGACCTCATAGCTTTATCGGTAAGTCACATGATCCCTCAGGATTTAAAGGCAAAGCACAGGGATATTTATCAGGTGATCGTATCTGAGGAAGTACGTCAAGTTCTTTGCATAGTTTCAGGACATTTGTTTTGCATTCCCAAGATACTATGGACGTCTTTCTCAAAGTTTTGCTACATTAATGACCAGCAACCTAGAATAGTAGGGTAGCTCATTTATAACTTAAAAAAAGAGGGGCTGTATGACATAAAAATGAGTTATGATTACAGTAGCTCCCTAACGTGCTTTTGCCACTTTGTTTAGCAGTAACAGCTGCCTTCAAATCTACTGGCACTTAAAATGAATCCAAAACAAACGGTTGCTTTATATGCTGTTCATTTCTGTGCTGGTCAAGCAAATATTAATACTGTAAGAAATACTATTCTGACTTGAGTGAGATTGTAAGAGGTGTGGCATCTTGAGTGTACTGAAGTCAAAAAATAATTTGTCAGAATGTTTAATAACCACGGGCACTCGATACTCTTCTTTCCAATTTCCTCCTTTTACATTCTTGCCACATCCTACAAATAACAAACAAACAAAAATTAATTTAACATGGGTATTTTAAGAATCTAGTCCAAACAGGAAGTACAGAGCGAAAATCTCTGTTGGTGACTGTTGTGGGAACGGTGTCTAATTTCTGTTCCTGGTGTTCAAGATTTCTGCTTACTGCAGTTTTAACAGTGAGGCCACTGTGATAATGGCTTCTAATGAAGATTCTCTTAAAACAGCAACTGATAGTGAATCTGATTTTTATTGATTTTTAATTCCTGCAGTGATGCTTAGCCACCTTCTCGATTTAATTTTTGGCTCAGTAAACTTTTAAGATACTTGATTTTGTCATTCTGGGCTTTACTGACATATTTGCATTTAAATTAATAAATAGACTCCAAAAATAGACTACGTAAAATATGTACCCCATAAAGTGTGTTAAAATCACATTTGATTTTCTTGCTTTCTAGTGCCTGTTGTTCGGTTCCTGTTTTCTTCCATACCTCTGTTTCTACCTCTACTTTCAGGTTCCCTATACTGACTTATCCATCTCAATCTCCCATTGAATACTGCTCAAAAAACTAAAGGAACACTTTTCAGAGTACAGCATCAAGTCAGTTAAACTTCTGGGATATTGATCTGGTCAGTTAAGTAGCAGAGGTGGTTGTTAATCAGCTTCAGCTGATTTGCTGTTAATGAAGAGAACAACAGATGTACTAAAGGGGCTGACTGTTTGTTCACTAGTTTAATATTTGGCTAGGGTTAGTGTCACTACTGCTAGTATAAGGTGATACCTGGACCCTACAGAGGTTACACAGGTAGTCCAACTCCTCCAGGGTGGTACATCAATATGTACCATTACTTGAAGGTTTAGTATGTCTCTCAAGAGCATGGAGGAGATTCTGTGAGAGCTGGAGAGGACCATAGAAAGTCCTTAACCCATTAGCAGGCCTGTTATCTGCTCTGTGGAAGGAGGAACAAGATGAGCACTACCAGAACCCTACAAAATAACCTCCAGCAGTCCACTGGTGCAAATGTCTCAGACCAAACAATCAGAAACTGACTTCGTGAGGGTGGCCTGAGCGCCCAACGTCCTCTACTGGGTACCAAGCTCACTGCCCAGCACTGTGGAGCCCGATTGGCAATTGTAATACAATAGCAGAATTGGATAGGCAGCAGCACCCTGAAAGCTATTAGGTAACAGGATGAAATCCTTGGACCTCAATCCAATATAATACCTCTTTCGTTTTTAACGTGCTACCCAGTTCATATCAATATAGATATTAGCATGCCCCCCTCCCAAATTGAGATCTGATCTTTTTCCTTTAATTTTTTTGAGCAGTGTATGAATAACTTGGTAACCAACTTTGACTCTCTGCCTCTTTCAGGTTGAGCAGGGAGGTTCCCAGTGCACGGAGCCTCAGAGAAGAGCTGTTGTGGCTCCAGCAGAGCTTGTCTGTGCTCGGCTCCCCTGTCGTTCTCTGCCACAACGACCTTCTCTGCAAAAACATCATCTATAACCAGAAGGAAGGTGAGTATGACAGGGTGTAGTCGCAAAATTTTCTGTTTGACTGAGTGCGAACTACACTGGTCCCTGCACCCAGATATGATTGCATTAACTGGATGATTTCAACCCTAGTCACGTGCTACACTCATTGTCAGTGTTTGCATTGGACAGTAGCTGTAGATTTAGAACGGTCAGACAAGACAATCTGTGAGTTTGGGTAAGGCTCTTGATTGAATCTTTCATTAAATAATTTCTCCAAAATCATGGCTGTTAAGTGAAAACATTGTGCAAATAGAGAAGCCTCGACTCATGGATTCATTCTGTTTTCTAAATTTGTCTGATCTGTCATTCTAATTCTGTGTTGAAAATACAATTAGAAATGTTGTCAGCTTGAAAAGCAACATCATTGCATCATGCTACATACATAGTCTGTGTTACTGGCAGCATATGTTTTTGGTGCTATGTTGCCATTTTTGTTGGTGTGAATGTGAAGCAAACAGTCTTCAGGTAAACTTACTTTTGCACTGAACTACTTCAGTTATACCAGCCTATGAATCCAGTGGATTTATGTATGTGGGAGGGGGGTGTTTATGAGCTGTCAGCCCCCTCGTCAGTGTGCGACGAGGGGTGGGACCCTTCTTACAGCTCCTTGTGTCTAGCCTTTCTCCCTTAGGAATAACAGCAGAGGCTGTGGCTGCCCTGCCCTGCCCCGGGGAGGCAATGGAGAGAGACCTCACACACGGGCGGCTCTGAGGGCCCTCGCATACTCTGCCCACTCCTCAGACTAATCTGGATGAGTTCATGGCAGCAGTAGGAGCCAACTATCTAAACTATCTACCTGTCACCTTCCTTTTGCTACTTGGCCAACAGTTGTCCATCTGGCAAACTATTGTTCCTACAGTACTTGTTATTACACACCTGTTTTTATGGGTGTCCTTGCTGTAAGTAACTCTGAGCACCACTCAAATGGCTACAGTTTAAAGATGCTTTCTGCTTCTCTTTACAGTTTTTTCCTCAATATTAATCACTTGAAAGAAAATGATTTGGTGATACAGTATTCTAGATTTCTCCTGTAAACTAACCCCATGATAAGATCAACGCTCACTCCAACTAAGAGGTACAACTAAAGGTCTTCCTTTTTTTTTGGATTATTTCATGTGTACTACAGCACAATGGAATTATAATCAAGGCATCAAATGTGATTCAAGTCAAGACCTTAGACTTTTATTCAAGAGGATTACAGTATGAGTTAAGGAATTGCTGGCATTTGCTACTTAGTTCCTTCATTTTTAACAATACATTTCTCATACATTGCTCTAATTGCACTAAATGTGTGTTCATCAGCTGGTCTTGTCAACAAATTCACTGTTTTACTCTTGTGACTGAAAACAAGTTTAAGAAAACTACTGAGACTTTTTTGAAATGAGAGTAAACTTTTTTGGGAGATCTGGCTTTAAAAGTTAAATACCAATGTGTAAGTGATTTTTAGTATTTGTCTTTTCATGGGAATAGTTCACAGTAAGAATAAAGAATATAATTAACCTTTCTTTAAAGATAAAACAAGCTTATGCCAAAACATTTTGCCAGGGCACTCCTAAAAAAAACGATTTAAAAAAACCCTGCATACAAATACATTTCCAAGAAAGTGTAGCCACCTACAGAACTTTATTAAAACCTGTTTTGCACGTCAGGCAAGGGCTGAACAAGGAAAGAGTTATAGTGTCACCAGGCTTTGACTGACAATGCAACACTCTTAAATTCCTCGACACATAAATGCAACATTGCCTGGATTGTGTACTCTAAAGTTAATGCATAGATTTCTTGTATAGGCATGTAAAAGTTTGGCCACTAAATCTATATGCAAGTTTGCAGAATTGCAGAAGCATATTGCAGTCTTCAATAAGTAAGAAAGGAACAAAAAGATCTAGTGTAATTGTATCTGCCCTAAATATCCAAATGGAACTAAACCACATGTACAAATGACAGCCATAATGAAATGACACCACAATAGACTCTGGGCCCTTCAGCTCCAAGCCATCTGTATTGTATTTCTGGCTGCGCCCACTCACAGTTGTCTAAGGAGTCATTATTGTAAATGCAATTGCTGTCTTACAGTGCACTTACACCCTTTTGAGTTGGCATAAAAAGAAATTGAATGACTTCCTGTCACTTCCGTTGAGCTGTAGCTGCTGACTTGAAACCACTTGTCTGCTAACGTGACAGCAGAGAAGCCACCACTTCCTGCATTGCCAAACAAAAGAGCTGAAAGCAGTCACTTTTTTTCTTTCTTTTTTAAACTGTCGCACACTTATAACAAAGACTCTATTACTTTTCCTGCTCATTTCTGTCTCTTAGCCTGAGTCACAGGATCTTTTACTTCCCCACTCCTCTAACTGCAAGTCTGCAGCTCAGCAGCTAACGGCAAGCCTCTCAGAGCTTCTTTGCAGAACCAGCAGTGGTGTTAGGCTATTGGATATACGGTGGACCAATAGGAAGGGAGCAATGAAGGGGAGTGTTAAGAGAAGGGGTGGTGGTTGGGCTTGATGGAATGGGCGTGAAAGAATGGCTAAAAGACAACTGTGTCAGTGAGAGTGAGCATGTGTGAAAGATGTTTGCCCCAACCTTTTCATCTGCTGCACAGGGGGGCTATAGCCACTGCCCGGAGGTGTTCAGTTGTGTCCCGCTAGGACCCACACGCCGGCTGGTAACCCACCTCAAAGTGTCTTTCTTTGTAGTCCAGCACCAGCTCAAAATCTAATGTTCCATACACTAGGGTATGAAGAAGCTAGCTAAAGCCAAAAATAATTATTAGAGTAGAGACATTTAATTAAAGTACTGTTTTTAAAAAAATAAATAAATAAATCTGTATTTGTTAATTTCTCTGTAACAACCGGACTTGTGAAAGTAAGTGTTTGCATTTTGACTTTCGTGACTGGATGCTTCTCTTTGTTCATTGTCTGTGCAGCCTGCAGATGCACTCACGCAGCACCACATTCTTTGAATTTCACCCTCCATGTTCTTACATCAGATTTCAAATTACAGTTAAATATAAATGTATATATTTTGCAAACCCGGCCTGAAACTGGTTGTCTACGGTAGCGGCTATGTGAGATTTTGTGTGTGTGTGCGTGCGTCCGTACGTGTGTGTGTGTGACTCATATACAATTTTGTCTGATCTCTCAGTTAAGCTGAGACTTGTTACTCCTGTTTATCCTCAGTCATCACTACTGGTGCATAGTTTCTTAGAACTTGTAAGTCAACTTGTGCTTCTAAGTACTTGTAACTTGAACTTGAAAGTTCTAAAAGCATGGATCAAATAGTGTGGTTGCTGTACATTTTCTTTGGCTGCTCACCATCTGCTCATTTCACATGTGTGAAACCTAGTATCTCTTTGTATTTTATCTTCCTCCCTTTGTTCCCCATGCCCAGTTTCCTTTTTTCTGTCTTCAAAACATAACATTGACTTGGCCATTTTCCTTTTACTCTGTGTTTGTGTCCAAAACAAATGTTCTCTGAGAAGCAGGCTCTACTCCTTTTCCTTTTCCTTTACCATTTGCACGTTTCACATATTGCAACATGCTTTGTACTCTTTGATTTCTGCTAATATGTCCCAGCTGCCTTAAGACTTGTAACTCAGCTTTCAAAAGAACACATATGTGCACATCTTGATGTTGTTTGTTGAATCAATATTGTCTGTTTCTCAACACCTCTGCTACATTCAAAATGCAAACTCTTACTCATCAGCCCTAAAAACTAGCTCACTAACCGTGCCAGTCCAGTTAGGAAGTCAGAAAGATAGGAAATTACATGAAAAACCTTGACATTCAGAGTTATCAAAGGGAAATGCAACATAATCATTGTAATGTCTGCCTCCTCGTGTCTTTGTCTAAATGATGACGCTTCTGTTTCCAGGGAATGTAAAGTTCATTGACTACGAGTATACTGGGTACAATTACCAAGCCTATGACATTGGGAACCATTTCAATGAGTTTGCTGGTAAGTGTAGCTCAAACCACTCGAATACATGAAAGTAATTAGTGTTTGCTGCTTTGCTATGGCATAAGTGCACAATAATTACTATTATTTCTGTTTTATAGGCCTGAATGAAGTGGACTATAGTCACTACCCTGAGCGGGACTTTCAGCTTCAGTGGCTGCGTTCTTATCTCGAAGCCTATAAGGAACACAAAGGCCAAGGTAGTGCAGTCGCTGACAGAGAAGTGGAGATCCTCTATGTCCAAGTCAACCAGTTTGCCCTGGTAAGTATTTGTAGTTGGTCTGGTATCATTTACTCAATGAAAGCTGGATGTGAAGTGAACACAATAGGCCATAGCCTGGCTTCAGTAGGCAGGGATGCACTGCATTTTTGTTGAAATGCAAGTGGCATAAACAATTTTTTTTTTTCCCCAATTATCTTGTGCAAATAACCATTGTAATCCAAACGCGTGCTCTGCTACAGTATAGTGCACATTTCCGATGTGTGGATTCATAAATATTTTGCAGTAAGCTGCTTTTTTTTTTTTTTTTAACTAATAAACATGCTATAAATGAGAGGAAACGAGAACCTTTTATCAAGTGGCAGTAGTTCTATTCACGTGTCTGTTTTCCATATGTGTTTTATCCTTTCTGGATTGAGTATTTGAGCTACCGTAGCACCAGCTTACTAGAAATCTGGTATATTAATGTTTAATTTCAGTGTGAGGGATTGGCCACAAAAGGCCACTTTATATTGTATCTGTCATCAAATGTTGCTTATCACAAAACAAACTCGATAAAGAACTCAACACTGTTTTCTAATAATGAGTCTTGGTCACCCACATTTATTTTGTGTGACTAAACGCACATGTGCTTTGGGGAAAATGAAGGCTGATAGGAAACTCCTGTAAAGCAAACTTGTCACTAGAAGTCTTGAACTAGTATAAATATTTACTCTGTAGTTTAAAAAAAAAAAATAGTTACCCAAACAGACAAATATTACTTCTGTACATTTGTTTAGTTTATATACTAGTTATATAATTCAGCCTTTCCCCAAAACCGGTCCAAAATAAAGTGTTAACATTAGACATTGACAAAGTACAGTGAAGTCTATAGGGCTTGTTCTGAGATGATTCTCCACACTGTAAGCTCGTGGTTCAGTAAACACAGATTGGAATGATGTATGTATACAGATCACACAGACATGTGGGCTATAAACTACCTGCTCTGAATATGAGAGAAGGATGACTGACATGCTCGCTAATGTAGCCACCACATGGGTAACAATAACTAGAGATAACTTGCAGGCTTGGTGAGACTTGCCATTGTCCCCTGAGACACATTCTGTCTTGTTTACTTTAAAGAGGAATAGAGGGCAGTGTGGAGGATGGGCAACTGAAACAATTGTATTTCTGTGTGAGCTGTTTGTAATTGTTGCCATAGGGCCTCCTCTAGTTTTATACGTACTTGTGTGTGCCGTGTTGGATAATTGGAAATGACATTTACTTTTAGACTGGGAGCATATGGTGATCCTTTCTCTCTGTGTCTCCTTTGTGCCTAGGCTTCTCATTTTTTCTGGGGTCTCTGGGCTTTGATTCAGGCCAGATTCTCCACCATCGACTTTGACTTCTTGGGGTAAGTTGCTAGCTTTAAATAATCTAGCGAGCACACTTCTCTTTGAGCTGTTTTATCTTTCTGTGGCAAGCACAATTTAGTAATTTAATCACATGTTTAAGAACAAAATGTTAAGTATCCCCATAGATATTACAGCATGTTCTGTTATTTTTGAACTGGCATTTCGTTGTAACATGTCACGTACATTTTTATCTCACTGCTGGCACTGCTGCTGTGTGTCTCTACTTTACATTCAGATATGCAGTCCTGCGGTTTAACCAGTATTTCAAGATGAAACCAGAAGCGGCTGCACTAAAATTACCAGAATAAAAGCCCGCACCTCCCTCATCGTCATCTCCTCCTCGTCCTCAAACCTGCTCGGCACCTCACACGATGACCTCAGAGTGCCCTCTAGAGGTCTCTGTTGAGAAGAGCCAGACTGAGTCCAGTTTAGTTCCTGAAGATCCCCTCTAAAGTCCACATCTGTAAAGACTGAATGGGCAATGATAAACATGGTTAATCAGGATAAAGCCCATACTGTCAATATGGGTGTGTGAAGGACCGATTTTAAGACCTGCTATAATGTGAAGCCCACTTGGTTAAATTTATTTACATTATCATTTCAGCTGATATTTGCATATTTGTAAGCAGCTCTTCAGATAGCTCAGATCTGTCTAAGGCAGAGAGGAAGCATCATGTGATCCACAGCAAATACATGACAACAACCAGCATTATTTTTTTGTCTTTCTTTAAAGGTTGCCCAGACATTAATCTGACTGCCTAGACACCTTCCTCATATCACATTGGGGATATGGGGAAAACCCCCTCAGAAGCAGCCAAGTCATAGACCAAATTTATGACAACAGGCAAATAAAGCCTGCTTTATTTGCCAAGGAGCCAGGATAAATGTTAGAAAATGCTAACATGGGAAGGCCAGACCTGTCTCTCAATCCCATGTGATAGGAGCCACGCCACACCAAAACACTTGTGGCCTGTCTTGTGACTCGTGTTTTCACCCTTATCCCCCCCTCCCCCCCCC
>VVHJ01013075.1:6842-22138 GCA_015107715.1 Tylochromis polylepis
ATAAAAGACAAGAAGCCATGCAGTTTTAAAGCACTTCTGCTCTTTCAATTTTAGGTTTTCGAGTCAGCAGACAGCGGTGGCAAAGGAATGAGTCAGTGATGCCTAGTGGGTTAGAGTTAGTTATCAGCAGAATGCTACTGTGAGGGGGAAATGTCCAGAACAGATTGCTGGGGGAAGTTAAGAATAAGTGACCAACTGTTCCTGGCATTTAAAATGCACTGACTAAGCCCCTGAAGAGAAAGAGTTTAGGATTAGTTTGTTTTTTTGGACTCTGGAAGTGTACCTCTTGGATGCCTTTGCAGTTCTAATACAAATCATGTGTTTTGACAAGATGGTGTCAGTTACTGGAAGTGGTCAAAAAACCAAAATATTACACATATGCACAAGGGTACTCACATTTAAATAGGAGCCATTAATGTTAATAAACAGCCATATTTTCAGCCCCTTGTGGGCATGTTTTTTTTTTTCTAGCTTTTTTGGAACACCCTGGTGTTACTTACACATTCAAAAAACAAATAAAATCAGTGAGCGAGAGACAGAGACAGAGAGAGAGAAAGAGAGAGAGAGGCTGGGGAGCCTACTTGGTAGGCCCATGTGAAAAGCTTTTAAAATGTCATCTCATTTCATCCAGCTGCTACAAGGTTTATTGGCCAGAGAATACTGGGATGTGCCAGACTTCCAGAAGTCACTAGTGAGTCAGCTAATATGCCTGTCTACCAATAAATCCTATATCCATATTCACTCCATTCTGCCAGGTTAAACCTCCTTTCTGTAGTAGGAATGGCCACAGTTTTTTTTTTCCCTGTAACTTCACTTATTTTCTTAAAGAAACAGACAACAATCAAAACACGTGTCGTTTTTTAAGAACTCTTTGTTGTGTCATTGTTATACTTTTCCTCATATTAGTTCTAGATTTCAAGCCGGGCTTATAGAAACTTGTGATGAACCTGAGAAATTAAGTTTTACAGTAACTCTTGCATTGTGTTTCCACAAGGTTTACCAGTGTGCAGACTGTTTGTGATAATAACTATTCCCGCTTTCGCCTCAGCTTGACTAGTTTGATTTAATGGTCATAATAAAACATTCCTCCTGCACTTCTGGGAGAGGGCAGCAAATCTATAAAACTGTGGACTGTAATTCCAGACACTTGTCCTCCCTACCTACCTAATCTAACTTAATATCTGATCTTGCTTACTCCTGCTAGATGCAGATGGTTCTGTTTGAGGTATTTCACAATCACTATTCTGAATAATTCAATATTTGTTTTCTCTTTTTCCTCTTGGGGGCGGGGGTAATAACAATGATTAATGTCAATTTTGTACACTGATCTTGGTTTGAAAAAAAAGATGTGGCTCTGCCAAAGCTATTTCACGTTTGGCATATCACACACTAACCACAGGCAAACGAACGTGCTTGATGTAATTGTTACGGCTGATTGTTTAGAGAGTCGAAGCATTCCAAACTCTCGAATCCACGTGAATAAACAGCCAGATTACCACAGAGTTGGTCGCGCTCCAGTCAAAAAGCCTCATGTGGTTCTGCAAAAACATATCCATCATTCATTGTCTTTGGCAAAAAACAACAACAAAAAAAATCCCTCAAGCCTTTTTTATATCGTCAGACAGACTCTGAATTTTGTTTATTTGCTATACAATTTGTCTTGGGTCACAATAGCAGGATTGTCTTTTGTTTAAGAAAGAGAGACAAAAAAAAGATCGTCATAGCTCAATTAATAAAAACTGTTTGCTCTTGCTGAAAGACAAATGCTTATCAGATAAATGTTGCTCATTTTCTTAAAACAATGCTCAGAAGTTTGCCATCTGATATATATTTGAGGCACAGTGTGTATAGGCACTTGGTGTGTATGTGTAGGCAGGCAGGTGGCCAGCACTCTAATGTGGGGCTCTAATGTGATTCACCTGTTTGCATACACTAAGATAAAAAAAGTGTTGTTTTTAATAGGAACAGAACAAATCTCAATGGAGGACTGCTGTAAAAATGGACAAAAGCATGGCACCGATTATGAAGACTGTGCATCCCTCCCCCTTATTTCTGAGTCAACCACATGCAGGTAAGCTGGTGCTGTCTGCTACTTTGCTCTGTTAGGTTTAAGTGGGGTAGTTTATAGACTTACAAGCCATTAAATGCTGCATTTCTTTGTCAAAATCATATTTTATATCTACAGTATTGGGCCCAAGTGATTTGGCATGTGCTGGACATTAAGGAAATGTCTAAATGCCCTTAATATGAGATCACTTTACCTTACTCCCATAAATCTCTAGGCATATTATTCACTTCACGTGAGAGCAGGAAGTGCTAATAGTGATGGGATAATAACATGTCTGCTGGTAACTGTAGAAGGTGTGCTGCCACAGGTTCAGGGCCCATAAGCCAAACTGATGGCAAACACATTTGCCATAGCCACTGTAAGTTATCCCAAATTTGTCTAAATTATAGTGTGAGGAGTGGAGAGGAAAGGGGCAGGGATTTGTGGGGGTAGCAGGGTAATATTTAGGGGTGGAAAAAGGTGAGGGGGGTCAGAAGAGGGGCTGTTTCAAAACCCAGGAAATACCTTAGAGGTGAAATGCGACATAGAGGGAGGATGGAGAGAGGCAATAACAGGAAATCTGAGCGATTACTTCAGACACCAACGTAAGAAGAAAGAAGAAAAAAACAGGAGAAAAAGGGTAAAAGGAAAACAGGAGCACACGACTGTGCCCTTAAAAGGTTCTGCAGAGGAGGCGTGTATCTTGTTGTGACTTTCAGAGCTCCAGTAGTTTATGTGGAAAGAGGTTTCTGGTAAGAGTTGATAAAAAAAACCAAACTTGGTTTGTTATGTTTTTTGTCTTGTAAAACTGCAAGGAGACAGAGATCCAGACCAGGGAGGAACAGTCACCCTCCCCTCCGCTCCCTTAACTGATTGGGCAGACAGACAATACAATGAAATCTGATCTGAACAGAAACATTTAGTAACAGATATTTTTATGATAACGCTCTTTTGTCAGATTGGGCTGGCTTCTTCCCAGTATTGCTTTTCCCAATTAAACAGCCATTGTCATTTTTTAAATGATCCTTGCAGAAGATTCGTGTTATGCTAATGCCTAGGGGGATCTCAGAGGTGAAGGTCAATTACAATACATCCTGTATCAAGATGTTACTCATTTTATGGTTATGGCTATTTCTCAAATCCTAACTGTGTCACCGAATTCTTAAGAAATGGTGCACTGATTCTGCCCTGATGATGTCATTGTGACTGCAAGTAAACTGCAGATACTGGCAAATGTTAGTCAGCCAATTAGGGGCCCTGCTGTTCTGCTTTTTTTTTTTTTTTATAGGGTGTGAATGCAGGATGAGGATTGTTTTAGTGATTTTGCTCTACAAGTCACTGCATCAAAAGAATATGGAGATATTTTGACATGAGATCCCCGTCAGGCTTGCCTCGGGCAGATTTTAATGAGCTGCACTTTTAAGACAGATTTGCTTTGCCATAAGCCAGTTATTGATAGAGCAGAGAGGAAATGCACCACCTGTGTTTTGTGTTTTTCTTGCTGACAGGATAGTGCAGGAGCAGTGTTGTGTAACAGTGCTCGAGGATAAGATGTGCACCAATGGTATCAACATTGCCAAAGACCAGGGGGCCTGCGATTCTTTATTCACCAACACCTGCGACACCAAGACTACAAAGGTGCGTTTGTATGAGTGTATATGAGTGTTTTGTTAATAGAAATTACAAAACAGAAAAGTAAATCTCCAAAAAGCTTCTTTCACCACTTTGTTGAATGGTGATTATGGCAAGAGATTGGTGAGAGCAGTGGTGTATATCGCTGTGTGTTTTTATGTATGTGTGTGTGTGTGTGTGTTGTGCAGCAGGATGAGGCATGTCACTGCAGGGAGGAATGAAACTTGCTGCTAGATTATAAATTAAACTCTGACTGTGGAATATTTCACCAGCGCATATCCAAGCACCCTTTAGCATTTCTAGATTTGAAATGCTTCTCAACCAAACTCAGGCAAACTCTTGCCTTTATTTTCATTCTATATGTACTATATTCACAGTGTTTTTGGCAAAAATCTTGAGTCACCTCTGGTTTCCTTATGTTTTGCTTCCAAGAAGCCAGACTTGCTTGTAATTTTAAGCCCCTTTTCCATTAGTAGCTACACAGGTCAGCTCGCCACAGTTTGCAGGGTTTTCCATTAGGTGGTAGTACCTGGTACCAGGACTTTTTTAGTACCTATTCCTCTGGGGTTCCAGAGGAATAGGTACTAAAAGTGATCTGAGGCAATCCAAAAATGTGACATCAACAGACTGTGTGCCCCCGATTGGCTGGTCAGGGGCGTACCTCGATGCGTCATGAGAGTGTCTCCTTCAGGAAAATGAAAACCACCACTAAATCCAACCTTTAAAAACAAAAGGACCAAAACAGTAAAAATGATTAGGCACACCTATTTCACCAAACATCAACATTATAGAGAAATATTCCCATTTGTGTTAAATTAATTGAAATTAATTGTAATTTTAATGTGGTTACAATGCAATATAAGCTCATTATTAGTGAGCTTTATAATTAGCATGACGATCTTATTACTTTTACACAAAGCTAGGCTTGTGTAAGATCTGCTTCCATCTTTGATTACAGCAGATTTAAATGCATTCTTTTTCTCATTATGTCTTTCAGAAGTATTTTGATAAATTATTTAATAAAGAATTTTATCTATCCATTAACAGTTTAGTTGTGATCTACTATATACTGCATAGAAGCTTTTGAAAGCTGTTGCAGCCCCACACAGCCACTGCATGCTATAACCATACTGAAGCTTTGACCTACTCAAAAGTGCTGTATAGAATGGAATAGTAGAATTGCAAATACCAGTGATGAGTATTTTATGTTTAATTTCAGTTGAGATACATTGTCTTTGTGGTTGGACATCCTTAAACAGACAGAGATGACCTGATCTCTGACACATTTTAAAAGAATTTAAAGTCTACCATCTTCTGTGTTCTGCGTAGGAATACCTATTTACATGATGTTTTTTGTTTTAAAATAAAATTAGTAGCGTAGCTCTGATGAGGGAAAATGAGCCAACCTTAACACATAACCAAAGCTGATTCCTTCCCATATTTTACCTGAACCTCTTCTATGCTGGCAAACATCAGCTGCTCTGTGTTCCTCTCTGCTGCTGCTGGAATGGCTGCCAGCATGCTATGATGATGCATTTACAAAAAACATTTTCTCTACAGTGCTTTCAAGTTATTTTACAAAGTTTCTCCTGCCACACCCTTTTCGTGAAATTACAATGCTTAAAATCTGGAGCATCTTTAGTAGCACGACAACAATATGAGAACAACACCACCACGGAGTTGCAACACATAACAACAATGCTCAGTGGCTAGTGGAGCTAAGAGAAGACCGCAGCAACCTCCCTGGACAGGATCCAGTAACCATCACAGCAGCAGACATCCAAGAAAGAGTCTTAAGCATGAAGAGTTAGACAGTACCAGGCCCTGACATGACTCACACTTACGGGCTAAAGAAAGTAACTGCACTCCATGAGCATCTGGCAGCACAAATGAACCAAGTGGCTGGCATAGTATACAGGAACATCTGTGCCGAGTATGGCCTGGAAGTCCCGAGGTCAAAATAGGACACGTCCCCAAGGATGGTTGAGAAATGCATTGACAAACTAGTGATGACTAACCAACTGGACATAGTAGCGTTGGACACGAAGAGAAAGACGGCTGTAGACCTTCCCAACATTGGGAAGAAGGAACACAAGAAACTTGAGAAAAATATGCACATTTTCAAATATGCTTAACATTTGTAGGTGCTTACATAGTTCCTGTGTGGTTCGAGCCTTGAAAATATGTCTCAAATGTGCAAAACTCCACAAACACTGGCTACAGTGGTGGATATAAAATCATTTAGTTGATATGGAGGACGTCAGATTGACAAGAAAGAAATCAGGACTGTGGGTGGCTTATTCCATCACTCTGAGCTTCAAATAATCTATGTGTTTTCAAGGAAAAAGACAGTATGTTGATGAGAGATGGACAAAACAAAATGTACGTTTAAATGATAAATAATGACTATAGCTGTGAAAATTATGTTGTACTTTCTCTAGTCAGTCAGAAAGAAGAAAAGTGGATTTGTTTCAATGTGCTGTCTGAATAAGGTTTTATGTTTTCAATTTAGAAACGGCATTATTGTGTTTTATAAGATTTGTAGTGATGATAGTAGAATGCTGTATTGATGTTTCACATATGAAACTAATAAAAAAGGCCACTTACTGTAAGCAAGCATGGGAGAAGCAAGAAAAAGCTGGACAAAGATAAGATATAAAGCAGTTGTTTGTGCGAACTGTTCAGGAGTGTGTTTACGTGCTTATTGTGGGTGGTTTACACAAGTCCTAAGAACAAAATGTTTTCTAGCAGTCAAGGCTACACAGGCATATAAGATAAGATAAGATAAGATAAGATAAGATAAGATAAGATAAGATAAGATAAGACAGAGTTTATTAATCTCACGAATGAGAAACTCAAGTTACAGGCAGGTGCATGGGGGGTAGAAAAGTGCACAATCTTCAAGTAATAGGCACAATATACAATATAAAATACAATAATAATAAAAAATAAAATATTTAAGTGTCAGGAAGACACGAAGTACAAGACCCACACATAAACAAGCACACACAAATACAGAGAGTAGCACTCAGCCACTACTGGTACACAACTATTACAGTTGCTCTCCTTGGCGTGTGTTCAGTCTTGTAGTCACTACAAACGCTGCATGTGTGCACCACCGCACACACAGTCAGATTCCATCTACATAACCAAATTGCCAAAACACAGCCATCTGTCACACTCCCCACCTTTCTTCTCCATAACTGACATTACCAGGCTGTCATAATGATTGACTGAGTGTGCATTAGGGAGAGGGGGGATGATGTCATCTCATCACTGTCTCTTTTTCTAACTGACTGACTGCCTTTCTGGTCCCGTCTGAAGCCTGCCAGTTGGCATATAGTCTCAAAAAAGCTCCCTCTTTTTCTGTCTATCTGGTTGATTGAGAGCTTGGCTGTCTGTCTAAAGCAACTTATTCTCAGCTGTCAGTTTAAAAGGCTGTGTCACTTATTTAACCAACCAGCATACCAACCCTCTATCTGCTCTCCTTCATTTTTGTTTTACCTCTGCTGGTACACAATATCCTGAAAAGATCTCTGTTTTGTTTTCTTTCAATTATTTGCTCATTTTTAATGTCTATGCTGCTGAGCTCTCTAATACATTGTACTGTATTGTATGCTGTTTTTTTTCAATAGATGTGCTGTGACTGTTGTATTCTGGGTAAAACAGCCCATGAGCTTGGCCTACCCTGTGACCACAACCTATCTGTTGGCCATCAGTGCAATCTGGTGTCCCGGGCCTGCTGTGTGGAAGGAGCCACAGCGCATCAAAGAGAACGTGGGTAAAAAATGGAATCCGGAGGATGGTTGCAGGAGGCTATTTCTTTTTTTGTTTTGTTTTTTAAATAAAAAAAACCCCAAAATGTGTAATCTAAAGTAGAGTGGGCATAAAAAAGTGGATTAAAGTAAGTGAAAACCTGTGCAAATCAACATGAAAATAATTAGAAGTAGAAATAGGAGGACTGCTGGTGTCAAACATAAGACTACACCGCCCCTTAGTGGACGCTCTTGGTCATTGCCATGTTCATTTTCTTAGCTCATAATATAAAGCAGCTTAGGTTCAGCTACTGAACATTAATGTGGAAATCGGACAGATTTAGCATGCTGATTATGAGCTTTTGGACTGAATAACATAAGAAATTTAATGACCATCAAGAATAAGTCAGAACTTCACCAGTAATGTTGTGCCAAAAGATTTAATGGATAAGGTGTTAAGAGTGTATAAATAAGCATGCTTTTTTTCTCTCTCATGCAGTGCCTAACAAGGACGAGACAACTGAAAATGAAGATTTAGCATTAAATAATCAGTGCAATGGTGAAGTATAATAAAAGCTAACAATTGTGATTTCTGCACTAGCGTTAAAAAGCGTGGATCAGATATTAATGTGTCTGTGGTGCCTCTTAGGGAAGTGTGCTCATCGCTGTGTGGGGAATGACACTTGTGCCTGTTTCAAAGGCTATAAACTCAAACCAGATGGAAAGAGCTGTGAGGGTAAGCTGCCCTTGTATTCTTATATATATATATATAGTATAATATATAATATAAGACTGAAATCGTTATATAATGATTACAGTTTTCTATTTTAATATCAGGACTGTCTTTTTGTGATAAAGAAAATACAGTAAATACTGGAAAAGACTAACACATGTGCTTCAACAGAGCCTCAGCAGGAGATGTGTGATGTATTCCTTTCCTTTACTGTCTATCCTGTTTTTTTTTTCTCAGATATCAACGAGTGCTTGGTGGGAGCCAGCAACTGTCGGGGAGGAGAGCGTTGCATCAACACGGAGGGTTCGTTCCGTTGCCAGAGAGAAGTCAGCTGTGGAACAGGATATGAGCTCACTGACAGCAACAACTGCGAAGGTCTCTGCTGTTTGTAGGGAGACACTGTGAACATTGATCTGCTGTAATTTTTTGGCTGCTATTCATAGCGTGTTGACTGGCTGTGTTGACTGTGATGTCTTCATCCAGATATTGATGAGTGTGAGACCGGTATCCATAACTGTGGACCACAGTTTCAATGCCAAAACACCCAGGGGTCATTCCGTTGTCTGCCCAAAGTTCAGTGTGGTTCTGGCTTTATCCAGGATGCTCTTGGAAACTGTATTGGTAAGCATTAGCACCAAAAGATTTATTGTGGCTAAGTGTCCCATACAGAGCTCTGCTGTATGCAGTTAGCCATGTCATTTATGATCTTTACTTGAGAACTTGTAAGGATATTGAGATTCTTAAATTGCTTCCCTCAAAATGTCCTCATATTAATGTAAATTTCAAAATATTCAACAATATGATGACTGGCTTATGTGCCTCAATAAATTAACGTCATTAAGACTTCTGTTCTTGAAGCCTTAAGTCAGTCACATTTCCAGATTTCCCAGAGGATTAATATTTAATTACACTTAGGTCTTTTTTGGGCTCACTATTAAACTCAAACCTATCTTCATCAATATGGTCAAATTTTATTTATTATTTATTTATTTGATTTACTTAATAAAAAAAATGTTTTTAGTGGGGACTGTAACTCATCATGTGATAAATTACCTGGTGTAAGGTTAATCACTGCCATCGTTACATTAATTGAGAAGAGCCAAATTATAGACAGAGGACTAATTAGGAAATAAGGCACAGGTTAAATCAAGGCAATCAGGGCCTCATTACATGGGAAGACAAACAGCTAAAATGAATGACACACACAAGGAATAGAAATGATACAATTAAAATAGGAACTGAAAACAAGAGAAGTCGAGGAAACCAAGACAGATACACGGGTCACAAAAAGAAGCATTGAATAAATAAGAAACACGAGGGACTTGATCATGCAAAACAATATAAGACATAATAAGAAAAAATATAACAGAAACCTAGGAACATCATGACATTTTTCAAATTTAGAGTAACATCTGTGTCATCTGTGCTCCTGTTTTCAGATATAAATGAATGTGTTAGCCAGACAGGTCCATGCAGCAGGGGGCAGATCTGTGTCAACACAGTGGGCTCGTACATCTGCCAGAGGAACTCGGTTAACTGCGGTCGAGGATACCACCTCAATGAAGAGGGCACACGTTGCGTTGGTATGGGAGAGCTCATCATACCTACATGCAAAGTGTCTTACTAGCCTACCTGTGGTGGATATCATGGTGTTCTCTGTCGCTTGTACCCCTGCTTACAGATATCGATGAGTGTAAGACCACTGAAAACGTCTGTGGAGGTCACGCGTGCCTCAACATGTTGGGGTCTTACCGCTGTGAGTGTGAAGCTGGCTACATGTTCAATAGCATCACTCGGCTTTGTGAAGGTAAGGTGTTTTTTTGTGGGGGGGTTTGCTTTGCATTCTTATGTCAGTAGCTAAATCCAAGTGTATCCTGAGCGTGTATATACACACAGCATGTATGTGTGTTAAAATATGCATTGAAGTCACAATTTCAGCTTCTTACTTTGTCAGTTTTTGACTTTTTGTCTTAGATGTCAATGAATGCAGGCATTACCCTGGTCGTCTGTGTGCTCATAAGTGTGAGAACACTTTGGGATCCTACAAATGTAGCTGCACTACAGGCTTCAAGTTAGCTGCTGATGGCAGAAATTGTGATGGTAAGACAATCATTTAATTTGGGAGAATTTATAGAACCTAGATTCTGTAGGCTATACAGTGAGTTTATGTGGGTGGATGTGGCTCAGGTGGAAGAGTGGGTCATCTGGTAATCAGAAACTTGGTGGATCAATCTCCTACTCCCCAATGCACTTCTTAATGCGTTGTTGCCCCCGAAGCATCCGTCAGAGTGTTGGTATGAATGCTAGATTTAAAAAAAGAAAGGTGCCATACAGCATAAGGGACAGCCAATAACATGTATCCCCTCTGACTTACACAACAGAAATCTTGCATGATCTGACATCCCAGTGTTGGTGTTATTCTTATAGTGTGCGTGTGTGTGTATTATAAATCAAACACTTGCAGTGCTTACCATTTGTTCCGTAAGACAGTTTTTTTCTTTTTTGCCACGTAGCAAAACTATGATATCCGAACATGATTGGTCAGTTGCAATGCTGATCCTGGACCAGCATTATTATGATCATGCAGAAACAGGACCAACAAAGAGATAATGGATACACCTAGAAACCCCTGTCTACACTGGGGTACACTTTGGTTTTGATTAAAGCTACTGCTGAGGGAATGGGCTATATATTTTTTCCATCTTTGCCTCTAGTGTTGTCATAGTTCTCCAGCTTATGCCAAAATGAATGCCACCATGTAATCAAGGTCTAACTTAAGAAATATGTTGCTGTATATCTTCAGCCTATATAGCATATGTATCATATTTTTTTAGGTAGCTTTCATGGTTATTTGTTCTTTATCCATAAAGAGGTAACTATTGCATTACAGATGCGGACACACACACATACATTTTGATGCTAACTGTGATACTTTCTCTATGCAGATTTGAATGAGTGTGAGAGCACCCCATGTAGTCAAGAGTGTGCCAATGTGTACGGTTCCTACCAGTGTTACTGCCGCCGTGGCTACCAGCTCAGTGACATAGATGGCACTACTTGTGAAGGTAAAATTGAAGCATGTGAACTGAAACTGATATTCAGTTTAATTCAGTTGACATTTTATTGTATAACACCAAATCACAACCTTGAGGGGCATTGTAAGGTAAAGACCCTACAATAAAAGAGAGAGAGATGGCAGTACAAAACAGAAAAAACCTTACAATCACATGACCTCCTATTAGCAAGCACTTGGTGATGGTGAGAAGGAAAAACTCCCTTTTAACAGGAAGAAACCCATGGCGGCCATTTGCCGTGCCGAGCTGGGGGTATTAGCTGAATTTCCACAAATAGGAACATTCAAACATGCAGATCAGCCTGGAATTTTTCTAGATATGACCTGACAGAGATGTATGCGAGAACGCTAATGTGTGGCACATATGCATCAGACATTAATGGTGGTTGGCCACCATTATTATGTGTATATAAACAAAATGAATGTGTTACAAATTCACCTTTTCCTTTGATGTTTCCAGATATAGATGAATGTGCCCTGCCTACCGGAGGTCATATTTGCTCCTACCGCTGTCACAACACGCCTGGCAGTTTCCACTGTTCCTGCCCTGTCAATGGCTACACCTTGGCAGTAAACGGGCGCAGCTGTCAGGGTGAGCTCTCTGTAATGTCATGTTGCAGTCATGAAGCGTTTGTTGGAGACCCTTTTTCCCCAGCTTTGGGAAAAATTATGTTAGTGACTTTTAAACCCCTTTTTATCTTTCAGATATTGATGAATGTGTGACAGGAAGCCATACGTGCACAGAGAATCAAAGCTGCTTCAATGTACAGGGAGGATTCAGATGCCTGTCTTTCGAGTGTCCGAACAATTACAGACGGGTTGGAGAGACGTGAGTATTTGAACTATGTCCCTGGTGCAGATTATTTGCTGAGCAGGGACAAGTTTATGAACAGGCATAACTGTGACTGTGCTCTCTGTGTTACGGCAGTATTAAATTGAACGAGTTTACCCTCATTACACATTAAAACAAATTTGTAAAAATACAGTAAAATTCACAGTTTTAAAATGAAGGAATCTTTACATATTAAGTTATTAAAGTAGTTTTTTCCTGTATTTTTTTTAACCACATATTGAATTTTAGCATTTAGCATTTATCAATTACTATCTATGGACCATCGCCATTAAAAAAAGATAATGTACTAGCAGAAAATTACCAATTACCAGGACATTTTCTGTTTTGTTACATAGTTTTTTTTAAAACCTCATACAACACTCAGAGAGCATGGTCTGTGCTCCTTATAGTTAAGTCTGAAACAGTCACCATCTTAAGAGCTTCAAGTTTACATACAGGCTTTTGAAAGCACTCCTGGTTTGTATATGGATCAGGGTCCCTGCATGTCCAGTATGCTCAGTGCTGGAATGATTTCAGTATGAATTTGGCTGTAGCATGTTTTGTTGTTTCCGAGTGATGACATGCATATGGGCGTTTTTCAGTTTAATTTTGGCACACATGACGATGAGAATGTGCACACCCACACCCTTGTTTGGAGGCACCAGTGACAGAATGTTTTGCATGATCCTACAGAGGGCACCGTAACTGAAAGTGATAATTTCTTTCACTGCATGCCATGCACGGCAAATGAAATTTACACCTGATCTCCCTTTCTCTTTCTCTCTTTGCCCGTTTTGTTCTATCTTGTCCCGTCCTGCCTCCGATCTTCTCTTTTTTTTTGCAGTCGATGCGAACGCTTGCTTTGCAATGAGTCTGTCGAGTGCCTGACCATGCCCCTGAGAATAACCTACTACTACCTCACCTTCCCCACCAACATCCCCATCTTCACCACCATCTTCCGCATGGGCCCCTCCCACACCGTGCCTGGCGATGACATCCAGATTGCTATCACAGCTGGCAACGAGGGCGGCTTCTTCAGAACTGAGCAGATGCCCACTGGTGGTGTGTTGTCAGTGGCAAAGCTCATCAACAAGCCGGAGGACTTTGAGCTGTCTCTGGAACTGAGGCTGCGCCGCTATGGCACAATCACTACATACCTGGCTAGAGTGCTGGTGTTTGTTACTCAGGAGGAGCCCAGAGTACCCTATAATCCCCTACTAGAATAAACAAAAGGGTTTCATAGGTTTGCACAAGTTGTTACCCCCTTTAAGATGGATGTGGCATATTAACTTAATCTCACAAAGAAATCAGAAAAATTGCAAAATGCATGCAAGAGTAAAGTATGGTGATGCAATATAGCCTGCTATATATTTTGATTACACAATGTTAAGTATAGTTAGAGCATGTACAGGTAAAAATATGATTATGATTTCCATGAGTTTCTAGCAAGTGCCTGCTTTTCAGGGCTACTGCTAGTCCAAAACTATGGTGCTGCTGTCCCCTTTATCTTGTTTCTATTGAGGCTTTTTTCTGCTACATTTTTTTTTTAAATGAATGAACTCAAATACTACTCTGTCTCCCAATAAATGCACGTTAAACATGGCACATTATTTTTTAATGACACTGTAAAATACATTAAACAGAAGAAAAAAAATCAGAAGAAAAACCCCCCACAATTTGTAGTTGTATAGCATTTTACACAATAAACCTTTTGTTTTAAACAAAAATAAAAAACATATGGATTATTATTCAAGAGTTTATATTAGGACCAACTCAATGCATCTTTTTAGGTAAGGCATTGTCAAAGAAGCCACTGTAGGTGGCGTTCTAGGTCAGTGTAACTCTCAAAATGGTAACAACCCAAGTCTCCCGACAACTGAGTGTAATTTGATGATGGTTGCATGATAAAGTCTGACATTTTGCAGTATTTTATGGTTTATGTGCTGGATGAACAGTTTTCTATTAAAACTGAAATAGAAATAACACATGTTCAAGTTAAAACCAGTGTTTGATAATGGTGCTTTGTGGGGTTTAATCAAATACAGCAAAGGGAGCAGTTGGAATGTGAGGCTAAGTCACAGATGGAGGCATGAAGATTTCCCCTCACAAAGTTTCATATTACTATTATTCCAGTAGTTTCAGAACATTGCGTTTATTCTGTTTTGTCATTTAAAAAAATGTCCTTCAATTACAACAATCAAAGTGTTTTAGTATTTTCAACATTTTAATACTAAACAGCATTTATTATTGTTATTAGATGCCATTAAAGTTAATGTTCTTCATTTTTTAAAGGGTTTCCTGCATTATATCTGCAGACATATGTGCAAACCAGGCTGTATTTTTGTCTTTAACATCAGCTTAAAAAACTGTTAAAAACTGCAAACAGCAAAACCTTCAGTCACTGACTACATGTAATATATAAAGTCTGTAGAGTGATTCCATTCCTTTAAATTCCAGTAAGCCAGACTGAGACCAGACTTTGCATTGTTACTCCTGCTTCCCAAATGTCACTTACCATCCACTGCAATGACATCTTTCTGTGGCAGTGATTTTTCGTGCACATCTCTTTAGCTCCCGTTGCACAGATTTCCACTGCATACTGCGGGTGCAAACCCCAACACAGACAGACAATTCCAAATGAAGGCTGAGTAAGTGACACGAGAAGCGATGCAGTGGCAAAGGAGAGGGGAAATGTGCACCAGCGGAGATTATAAATAACTTGACATGCTGTGAGGGTGCTGCCTGAGGGGCTGTGGCTTTTAATAACTAAATTCAGATTTCTCAGGTTCCTCCTGTCCTGAACTCTTAGGCTAGTAAGGATGCACTTGGTCCCTGTTGAGGATAGCCTTAAAATAAGAGTCTAGTGGCGTACAGGAGTTTTTTCCTCCCCTTTTGACGTTGAGTTATGGGGCTCTGGGCTCTGGCTGGTGGTCTGAACAATTTGCGGTACAGCAACATCACCGCACACAAAATGAATGATGCCCTGCAGTGTTTGTGTTGGGGCGTTATCAATGTGCTGACTATAAATAATAATTACCAAAAAAATAAAAGGCCCTACACTTGACCAGAAGACTTTCATCCAAAAAAGTCTGTTTTTCTTTCTGGTTTGAGAATATTGGGGGTTTTTCTCCTGGGCTGGGCCACGTGAGGCATGGGGAGATGGAGAAGGCGCGCATATGTTCATGTGTGTCCAAGCGTATATATGCATACATATTCACAAATGA
>VVHJ01013075.1:22158-62670 GCA_015107715.1 Tylochromis polylepis
AGGCAGGTAAAAGTTTTTTTTTTTTTTTTTTTTTTACACTGAACTGTAATTACCTTCAACTGATGCCTCTGCTTTGAAGAGCCCATCTGAGTGTAAAAGGGTTAGGGTTAGGGTTGGGTTGGGGTGGGGGGGTAGCAGTTCACTCTAGGTCATTATCTTCTCATAAATTTACTCTCTACCCCAACAGCTTTCACCTCATCCTCTAGAGCCCCACTTGAGTCTTTCTGCAGCTCAGGCCGTGGTATTATAAACTAGGAGAACATTTTGTGGGTTTGGCCCGGAGCAGAGCAAAACCTGGACCCGCCCGCTAATTGCTAATTACAAGCCCCTACCCAGTGGTGGCTTGACTTTTTGTCAGGGGCTTCTCTCCTCGCTCTCCATGAAAGGAGCCCTGCAACCCAAGCTTGGGCTTGAGCTTTGAGCTGCAGCAGATAGGTCCCCCGAGGAGTGCCAGAGATCCACGGCCATGACTCACAGTGTGGCTATATGGCTACCATGCACATTAACTGGACTTATACATGAAAACATGGATGTTTTCATAACCCAGTGTAACCGTGTACTGACTTGCCTCCTTTGTTAAACTCAAGCAAGAATCAGCTTGAGTTTAACATCTTGAATGTCATAATCAAGGCTTTTATTTTGTTCCAAAAGTTCCCAAATGATCACAAGTTCTCAAATTCTTGATTTATGGGGTTGCTAATGCCTTAGAAACCTCTCTAAAAAAAAAAAGTCTTATGTAGCAGACAGGTAGTTAAAAGTGATGTTTCAGGTGGCGTTAGCTTTAGGAGTCAGTAGAGGCACTCCAATCCCTCCGACCTGTCACTGATTAGTCTGTGGAATAAACAAAGCCCTAAATAATAGGATGAGAGCTGCCCTGGGGAGAGGCTGGGGAGTTGTCTAGTCATGTGGCTTACAATTTAGGAGTCTTTTAGAACACTCCCTTTCCTCATAAATCCTCCTCAAGAGATTATCTGATGTGAAGCCGGGGATGCTCTGCAAATCCAAATATTTTCCTGAGCAGGTTGTGGATCATTCTGTGTGAGTGTAGTAATTCATTTCCCACACAACTTGAAATAGTGCAACAGAAAGACATCAATGACAGCACAAGTCTCCACAAGCTACAAAGTTTGACTGCGGCATGAGCCTTAGCCATTGTTGGTTTATTATTCTTCCAAACCACATAGAATTTGAAGAATTTGATTGTTTTCTTGTGTCGAGTGCTACATTCAGTGCCCCTTCTGCCTCATTCAAATAGTGTTTGTGCAACACCATCACGCTGTCCTGATTTGTTCTAACGCGGTTAGCTTTAAGCAAGCAGAACCTAGAAGGTCAGAGGCCATGTGTGTTTGCTTTTCCAATTTTTTTTTTTTTTTGTTGTTTTTGGTGGGTAAGTATGTTTGTTCACTTCTTCAGAGCGGCGAGGCTTGAACGGTCTGAAGTTGTTCGCTGTGTAAAGTCCTGTCAGCCCAATAACATCGCCTGCGTTCTGGACCCCACGCACTCAGTGTCACACACCTTCATTTCCCTTCCCACTTTCAGAGAACTCCCGAGGCCCGAGGGTAGGTACACGACAAGGTACACAGCTTTTTTTTCCCTTTGAATAGTCACACAAAACATACATAATCTAGTAAATTAAGCACTAAACACAAGAGGTTTTTTTATTTAAAGAAAAAGGTTTTCAATCTTCTTCTTGTGGTCTCTGAAGCTAAGCAGTTGGCTGCTGTTTCATATACATATCTTCTTATTATTTTCATTCTGCACATGTCCAAACCGTCTCAGCCTTAACTGTCTTAACTGTCTCCAGACTGCTCAACCTGAGCTGTCCCTCTGATGTGTTCATTTCTAATTCTGTCCTCCCTGCTCACTACCAACGAAAACCTTAGCATTTACAGCTCTGCCACCTCCAGTTTGGCCTCCTGTCTTTTTGTTAAAGCTGCCACCGCCAAAATATACATCATCTTGTAAATCATCCCTTTCACCCTTGCTGCTATTCTTCTGTCACAAAATCACCCCTGACACTCATTTCCACCCTGCCTGCCCTCTTCTCTTCATCTCTCATCTCCATTGTGCATTGCGTTGGATGGCTGGCCCCAGGTATTTAAACTCCACCTAAAATCTACCTTCACTATCTCCACTCCTTACCTGTTCACTTTTATACCTGTCTCCCTCTCATTCACACACGTATTCTACTTCTACTGACTTTCATTTCCTCCTCCTCTCCTGTCTCATATATACCTCACAGATATACAGTTGCCTAGGACATAATAATAATAATAATAATAATAATAATAATAAAAAAGACCTCAGCAGGTCTTTCAAGCCAACCTCAGATGAACAACAGGACATCTCAGATTTTACTTGATGATGATCAGTTAATAAAGTACATTTGATTTAACAGTATGTGGCTGCTACTTACATGTATACTCTCTTAATTCCTTAGTTTTTCACTGCTTCTGCATTTTGGATTAGTTTTTATGAAATATATAATGACATGTTTAATATGTCAAGTATTGTTTTTCATCTCAGGTAGTACTCGAATAATTTTAATACCTCCTATAAACCAGATGATTTTTTAAAAATTATTATTATGTCTTGATACCTGAAACCTTAGAACTGACAGAGGGTGTGTTGTCTTTTTACCATGACTATAAGTTTAATAAAATTAGCAAGAAAGCAATTTATTCGCAGAGCATCAAATTATCTGACTGGAAGAATGCCTTTAGCATCACCAGGTTTAAATTTTTTTTAATCTTTTGTTAAAGCTTCCTTCTAAATCTGAAGACTTTTTTTTTAAAGTGTCATAATTTTTTTATTTTATTTTGCTTTTTCTGCTTTAATCTCTGTGCTCCCATCAACTGCTTCCTGTACAGTTGTCAGAATCCATGTGGCTACCTCTGACACCCAAATGAGCTTTTCCATGAAGTCCTCAATGGAAGTCAAGTTTAGCTGGGTTTCCCCAGAGAGTTGCTGCCACATATGTAACAACCATAATCATTTGCAGGCTGTGACAGCTGACAAGCATCTATTGGCTGACATGCAATGTGTGTTTCAGACACAGCCATGCTCAGTGTCACTTCTTGTCATTCCTCATAAGCCCTGAATTGGAGTGTTAAGAGCTAGTGCTAAAAAATCTTAAGGTTTCTCTGACCATCACAAACACTGTCATCATACACTTTATTGTCTTTCTTTTAAAAAATAAAATAAAAAAAAAGCAACAATTGGGACTGGCTTTGCACAGCAATCCCACTGTGTTAACTTCTTCTTCCTAATTAATTGCTATTTTCATCAGAGATCGTCTTCCTGAGAACAACAGTGCCAGCCTACGGGTCCTATAACTTCGGGAGTTACGATGTCAAGTTTGACATCCTGGAGGGCAACATGGACAACGCCTTCGACATCATCAAGCGAGTCGAGAATGGGCTGTATGTGGGTGAGTACAGGTTTTTTTTGCTTGTTGTGAAGTCTGGGCAAATCAATAGCACATTCAGACAACAGTGACTTTAACGTGTAACACATACCACCCGACAGTCTCTGTGACTGGAAATTGCATTTTCTTTTTGACAAAGGAGGTGGTTTTTCTGACCTCATCTCATTTTGAAATATATATATTTATTTTACAACAAATCAAATGCACATGTGTGCATTTAAAAAGTACAAGAACAAAACGAAAAAAGCAACACAAAAATATATCCACGATGAATGTATAAGTACATAAGTACATCTGACGCAGCTTGTTATGGTCTTTGCAGCGTGGTGGCATCATGTAGCTGTCATCGTCTTCACGGGGCTCCTCGTGTCTCTGTGCTCGGCGAGCTGTCCTCTGAGTGGCTCTCTGAGACAGACAAAGGCCTGTTTCTGCCTGACCAAATATTTGGCATCGGTTTTCACAGTCTTGTGGTTAAGCAAAGTACCATTTAATTCACTTATCCATGGCTATGCTTATCCCAAAGATCATTATTTTCCACAATAAGTTATGGTGGCCCGAACGTGCAAGAATAGAGGGCATAAATCTACATTTGTGTGTTCATATGCATGTGTGCATGATTAATTGCTGTTGACAGGCAATTCATCATAACTACCTGGTCAGTGGCTGCCACTATGCACAAAAAAAAAGGATTTGCACTGTTTCAAGTAGGGGCAGCAGATACCATCTCCAGCGGTGTGTAACAACAACGCATGTTTGGGTAGAAGCCATCGCTATACTTTAGTGTGGTGGTGACCCAAGGCTACTGGTGGTGTCTGTAGAGGAGCAGAGCTGAGCCTTGGCTGAGGGAGGATGAGGGCGTTCTCAGCCCTGAGATGACACATTGTTGGACCTGCTTAGGTGTTTTTGTTTAGGTGGTGTGTTGAGATGCAGGCAGGGTAGTAGAGGAAGTATAATTTCTTCCTTTTCTCCTTCTTCTTCTTCTCCTTCTTCTTTTCCTAGTGATGGATGAAGGGATGGCTTGTCAGTATGCACATCTGTCTTTACAGAATTAAAGGGAGGGAAGGAGGAGGAGAGAGTGTGTGGCTGTCACTGGTTAAGGCCAGATTGGTGCGAGCACGCAAGTGGTCCTCTTTCATGCACTTGCAGAAACAGATGTGTACTTATCAAATACACCCAAAGACATGGGAGAGTAAAGAAAACAGTTTATCACCAGCAATGATTCACATAAATTGCTGTAAAACCAATTATAATTATATTGTACTGTCTTGTGAGTGGTATATTTTTCTTGGAATGCACAACGGTGTAATTCTACATGAACGATAAGCTCTGTTTTGTAATGTCTCATCCACTGTGCGCGTCTGTGTGCATGTGTATAAAGAGGGATTAGGAGATATTCCCTGTTTATAGCGGTGCTCATTTGCAGGGCCAGCGTGTGTTTGCGCGAGGGAGAGCAAAGAGAGCAAAAGTGTATGGAGAGAAAGACAAAGCAAGAGACTGCAGTTCAGTCAAAGAGGCCGGGAGAGAGAAAATATGTGCAGAAGTAATCCTGGGCGCTGTGCTTCATGTGGTTAAATGTATTGTTCCATTTCCCTGCACTAGGCCTCAGTGTCTCGCCGAGCATTAGAGCACTTAAACTGACGACCACATGAAAGGCCTGTTTGTGAGGAGCCACTTCTCTCCCAAACCCATTGGATGCTTATTGGATGCAGCTCTTGCATGTTAGCACCAGTTGCCCATCACGTATCCAAATTGAGGCCCTGCGCACTGGAGCCTTTGGTCACTGACTACTTGCTGTGAAGTGTGGCGTCCATGGTGTGATGAAGGCCCTCTTGGTTTTATTTAGTGGGTTGTGCTGCTGGTGCTTTGGCTCGCAGATGCAGCTGTTGCGTAACCATTGTGAGGCTAGCTGACGTGTCACTTAAGGAAGCTTAGTTTCCAGTATCTCCAATGTGTCTCCAACCAAGCTGTAATACCACTATTACAGCTTGGTGGGATGTGAAGAGTAGCAGACATTGAGGCTCCACTAATGAACAAGTGTGTGAACTCAAACTGACTTGGGTCATTATTTTTGGCCACTTTTTGTGTTATTGAATGGGACAAAAGAGGCAATTAGCAGTCCACAGAATCTGTTGCTAACTCGAAAAAAAGAGATTCTTAAAAAGGTTTGATTGGCTGTTGCTCTTTTCCCTTTCACTCCCTATTTTAAAACCCATCAACTTCAAACGCGCGCACATGCATGCGGTGTAGCCGTAGACATATGCACGAACGCATACACACACACACACGCACAGCACTGGCTGAGAACACACCACAATGTAAGAACCACACTGCTCTTTCATAGTTCCCGGTCATCCATCACTGGCTTCAACAGCTCTGTCACATCTGGATAACAACCCTGATGCATCTGTGCAAACAAAGACATCTCTCAGCACTTGGAAAACATAATCAGAACCAATCAGACATGGACAGATTCCCAGAATGACCACAGCAGTAGCGCGACAGCCACCACACAAAAAAACATCCCTTCAGGTAGACAAACACCAGATTCTCCAAAGTGTTTTATTTGTCACCCGTCAAAAAGTGTTGGATCACATTACTCACGCTAAAGCAGTCATTGATTTTGATTAGGGGCAGGTTGTTTGAGTCGGGTTGATGATGGGGTGATTGACTCTGGCAGTCAGCGGGAGGGTAGATGAATCCTCCTTTTAAAAATACTGGCTCGGTGGCTACAGCTGGAAGCGCGAGCGTGGTTTGAGGTGTTAATAAAATGCTGGTCGTTCCCTTGTTTGATTGTCTACCAGTGAACTACCATCCAAGAATGGTCATGCTTTTTTTATCACCACGTATCAAAGCCAGCTCGGAGAGCATGGAAGCATTCTTTTGGCTTTAACTGTTACTGAGAAGGCTTTTCTTCATGTGCGCACTTTAACTATAAGTAACTATACATTCAGCCACAGCTCTTATGTTATGCAACCCGTGTTTTCAGCTGACATAGCCAAACCCCTGACCAGCATCCCTGTGTGTAAATCCAATGTACAACACAATCAGTAGCCAACTATGGAATGAACCAGTCACCACACATTTAGTCATGCCTTGGATTTGTTCAAATGACTCCTCTTCATGAGTAATTATTTGTCATGGAAGGATTTTAATGTGCCATTAATCATTGCTGTCGACATTTCTTCTTTTCTGAAGTTGGAAAAACAGATTTTATTGTGTAGTATTGATGTTTATCTTGCTGGATGGCAACAGATAACATATTGACTTTGTTTATGAATCACAGCCATCCCGTAGAGAATCTGTGAGTCTGAGACGCCGGGGCTAAATTCCATTCCAGTTTGAAAGGCAGGTGGAAATATGCCTTTGTGGTTTATATGATGTCCAGAGGATAAATATCTTTCGCACTGCCATTGGCACAATGTTGGCAGCAAGTGAGGTAGCCGTGGACAGAGTGCCTCTGTGCAGGTAGTCGTGGTCTTCGATGCTGCCATTCACAGTGACTGGTGGAATGTGAACCTTCTGTGTGAGACATGACCGCCTCTGAGCCAGTGAAGCTTGCAGCTCTGGCTTGTGGCTGTTGCTGGTGAGAAGCTGAGGACAGCTGTGGAGATAAGCAGATAACAAGCCACTCTGCTTTAAGCGTGGCTGTCATTTGGCTGGATCTTTACACGGCAGCGACCGGCCCACCAGAGTGCGCCAAGCCCATGAGGAATCCCTGTCGGGAGATTACAGTATGGCTAATCAAAACACGTTCTCCTCCACACAGTAATCCCACAATCAAACACACAGCGCTCTGCTCGGGTGGTCCACCACATTCAAATGTACTGATGAAGAGATAGCGATGCAGCAATGTCATGCTCGCAGAGACATTCCACGTACCCAGTCAATAAGTCAAGTTACCAAGACACTGGTGTGAACACATATAGTACACATTGCTCGCAATAAAACTGTCGCAGTAATTCATCATGATACACTTATCTCCCCTGCTTTGGTGATCCATTTAATTTACACTCATCATTACTCTTTGCTTTCAAGCACTGTGTTTTTAAGAAAAACCAACTGTGTTTAGTTAACCATTCAATTCCCAAAATTAATGCCTGTTTTTAATCCACGCTCATGATGTGACTTGCCCAGATAGATAGCAAAGTACGTTAAAAGCTCATGAGCACACTGTATACTTCAGTTCTACTGCATAATAAAGTGCACTGATTTAAAATGCAAACAAGGCAGTTTTTCCTTGCATACATTTTTATCCATTTAGTCTACATTCAAGTCTATTTTATGCCCCTGAGCTATGGTTTTTCGCTTTGAAAGGTCAGTTGTAATGTAGTGCAAAGGTTGTGGTAAAGATAATGGTGCATGTTATGTCATCTCAGCTGCTCTGGCCCGCAACTGCTAAAACAGAAAGTCCAAGAAAAGAACCAACCAGTTCCCGAAGGCCACTTCAGTGATGTCACAACCCATGCGTGCCACTGTCCAACAGTGAATCACTGTTAATTGGCCTTAAAATACCAAGCCACACAGACATGGATGAGGTATACATGGATCCCACTTCCTCTTTGGAGTGGTCAGAGCTGTGTTTGGACAGCCTGACCTGAGTGGCCATCAGTGCACCAGTCAGAAGATAAATACAAAAGTCAGACCCTGAGGGGTCTGTACACTGTCTTTGTACAGTTGATTATCCTGCCGTGCCGGGTCATTTGAACGTATTATATTTCAGCCAAACTGAAGGGTTATCAAAACTAAAATTGCTTGTTTTACTAATGGGGTAACAAGGGAGCTAGTTAGCAATTTCTTTGGCTTGCCTTCGAGTTTTTATGGAGAAAACCTTTCAGGCAGTAAAAAAGAGTTATTGAAAAAGAAACCACTCTTTGCTCTGTTTATACAAATGCCAGCAGTTGTGAATCAGTAAGAGATGCACTTGGTACATCAGTGAGAGATCCAGATGATCTCACAGTTACTACAGTGATGGTGTTCAAGAATGTGCTCCAGTACCCTCTTTGTATACTGGAACTTTGTACAGCACCTGGATGCACTCCAGGGGTTTCACTGCAGTGAGCATGCATAGCGCCACAACCAGCATGTCATTATACAATACTGTGGTGAAGCCAATGCATACTTTTCATTTGTCTCTGGTGTTAAACCCGTTCATTTTGGATTTTGTCATACACTTCCTTGCTGAGTTGTAGAAACCAGAAAACCCAGAAATTGTACTGTTTACATGTAACCCTTCAATATTGCAGACCTCGTGGCCATGAAGGATGACAAATGCCTCCTGGCATTTGCTTCACTTTGTTTTGGGGGCAGCGTCTCTGCTACTAGCATGCATTTATTTAAGACTGTTTTCTTCGTAAGAAGCTACTTTATTGTGTGGTGGGATGCTTCTGGAGAGCGGACAGACTGTACAGCTGTTAGGGTTTAGTGTGATGGTGGCTGTTAAAAACCAGTGGGGTCACCTTTGCACGCTGCGGCAGATACCTCAGTGAATTGGAAAGACACCGCAAACTTTTCCAGCACTACAACTGGAACTTCTGTTTGGGTACACCAGGCCTCAGATGACATGACTTTGCAACCCAGTCACAGGGCACACTGTCAGCTGTAGAGGTTTGAAAACCTTCCCATATTTATTTATATGAATCTCAGGTGGCATTACAGCAAATCAAAGTCAACCTGTTATGTGAATGTTGGCCTTTTGCCTTATAGCCTGGAAGAAATGTTAAAGATGCGTATGTGGTTGTGGTTTCACCTCAGGTTCGCTGTGAGTGCACTGAGGCCCAGCTGTTAGCTGATGCTTTGCCTTCACTGTGCTTTTGATGAGAAGCTTACGGAAACACAAAGTCATCATGTTGGGATTTTGCAGAGGCTTCCGAGAGGTCATGTAAAATGACTACGGTATCAAGCTACTTCGTGCAGATTTGGGCTCTTAAGCCCACAGTGTAATGACATAATGACCCTTTCTTGTCCTTAAGGACAAAAAAAAAAGTTCACATGAGGTGTGCAAGATAACTGTGGCACATCTTATATAGTTTAACATATATAGGATAAAAAATTCCAAATTCTGAAGTGAGGAACCCTGAACCATGGTTCATGTTTCTTTTCAAATGCTCTGAGAAAGCTGAAGGATTTGGATGAACCATTGCAGAAATTCCTTTCTGGAGAGCACACTTTTGCACTCTGCATGTGCTAATTAGACCACAAACAAATTTACAAAACTCTAATGGGGCCGACACACATACCACATTGCCTTGTTTAGATACCCTAAATAAATTTTAGTTTTAATGTTAAATGTCTGTGTGTTTTTGTTACTTATTTATGTGGTAAGATTTTTTTTTTTACTTTTCACGGAAACCATCCTCTGGAGTTTTAATGGAAAACTTAACCTCAGTTGACCCTGATTATAAGTGTTTAGCCCTAATTGGATATAGGCCACACTTAATGCAATAATAACATTTTTAAAAAATGCCCTTAATGTGGACTTAAACCCATCTGTCCTTGCGGTGGTCCATATTGTGCTCATAACAACTTACTCATCTTCATTGCATGATTGCTCATCCCAGGACGGAAGCTTTTGATCAGATCTCGTGTGATTTAAGTACACGAACAAAGAATGAACCTTTGCACTGATTAACTCAGTTGGTGTTGCATGCCATCTCAGCTGGCTTATGTCTGAAAATAATTTTCCGACTCAAAATCCAATCTCTTTTTCCATGTCAGTTATTTTCTTAATATTGCAGCTGTTGTTAGGTTTATGAAAAGGTTACTTCTCTCTGACAGCGCTAATGGTTTGGAAACAATAAAATCTCAGACCCGGGCCCCTTTAGTGTCACTACGCAACAGAATCCCAAAACACCAAAACAAGGGGGCAACCCTGGTAGAAGTGGGCCTCATTCCACACTTCTCCAAGCGCTTATCACCAGAATCTGCTGGAATCTGTTGTGTGCCCACAGTCCTGGCTCGGAGAAGGACAAGAGAGCAAAATAAAGTGACAGAGAGAAGGAGAGACGCCAGTCTAAGTTCCTATAGCTTGCCCCTCCCAGAGTTAAAGATCGATTCCTGGAGAAATGCCTCCATGGCTGTATCGCGTGACTGCAACTGCTCCCCTCCATCAAACACATGGGACTCATTTAGTCTTGTGGGCCACAGTGATGGTGCCACAAACGCCAGCCCCCCTCAGGAAGGGAAGAAAAGGGAGGGAAAAAAAGGCGAATTTGTGAGTGGGGGGCCATCATACAATGCCAGTGTCCCAAAGGACCCAGTGCATGGATCATCATTTGCCCTGTAGTGAATGACAACCAAATGGATTTTACTGTTTTTTGTTTTTTTTGTTTTTTTTTTACAAGTACCACAGGAAAGAGCCTCATAATTCATACTGATCTAGGCAGTGATCTGTCATTTTGATCCATGCTGAGTTAAACTCTTGAGTCATCCTACTAAAGGCTTTAACATGTTACTGACTCAGATGAATATGAGAAGCACAAGTAAATGGGGAAAAAGAAAGAGGGTGGCTGAAGGTGTGATACGTGGACAGTGTGGTGATTGTGCTGCCTGACTACACCAGCGATAGCTGTCCAAACAGGCCAGAGCTGAAATGTCACCAGCGCTCTGCAGAGAAAAGTCTGTTGACAGCCTGTGTAAACACTGGCATTTTTTCCCCCTCTAATCGCATGTTCACTTAAAAAGAGCACCCAATGAATTCCATGGGAATTCAGTAATGCTCTGTTGCAGTATATTTATTCTTCCATCTGTTTTACCATGATATTACTGTGTCTCTTGTTTATGGGGTTTTTCATTGGCAGTCCTTTGGGTCATTAACAGCACAGGTTATTTGAAACTCATCTAAATGGATAAGCTGATGCAAAAAAAAAAGTAGGGATGTGCATTTCAAGCAATAAATACTATTCAATATTCATTGGTGACTACTTGACTGTTTAAACTTCTTTAACTTTAAAGATGACCCAACTCCCAACCTAAACTCCATCCTCAATGATATAGTTTTGATAGAGTTGTGATATGTTAGCTTTGCTTGTGGTGGTTTGCACTGGGCCTCATTTTACTTTGTTATTCAGAGCTTTTCATTTGCTATAGTGATCTTTAACTATGCATATTTGTTGTTTCTACAGTAGCATCTATTACCATCACACCCCAGACATTTTATTTATCTGGTGTCTGGTAGTTAACATGTTCTGTTTTTTAATAGGTTTTCTGGTCAATATCTTGGCCACAATCTCAAGACAGAAAACAAGTCACATATGCACTTGCAAAAAATTTAGAACAATTTATTAACCTTTGCATTGTGAGAGAAAAGGGAGGGAGAGAACATAAAATCTCTGCATATTCAGTTTGACTTTTTGTTTTGAATTGACAGGCCTGATTGCGCAGACAGTGAAGAATGGAACTAAAAAACTCCCAAATCTGTTGCTCAAAAAGTCTGATTAATGAACAGTTGAACATTTCCTACTGAAGAAATATCTATCGATTCATCCCTTTTTTATGGATGGATCAATAGATCTTAGTCAGTGGATGGTAAAAGATAAGGTATACCCTAGACAAGTTAACAATCCATCACACTGGACTGTGGGAAGAAACTTTTTACTACATTTTACTACAGGGAATAGTGTACACCACTGGTATTAAAGAAAATGCATTGCTTGGTTTGAATTGTATTTATCTGATAGATTCCCATTTTTTATATAAACAAAACGTTTTCCTCACAAGTGAAATCTAGTCATGGAGTTCCACAGGGTTCTGTGATGAGTCCAATAGTTTTCATGTAATACATGATACCCTTAGCAGATATATATATATATATATAAAAAAAAAATACTACAAAGTTTGTGTTGTTCAAATGATAGTCCTCTTTGTTAATGAAACCAAATGGCACAAATCAATTATTTAAACCACAGGCATGTTTTAATTACACAGGAAGTGATTTGCAGTGATGGGATGACCCCCAGATTGTAGATAGTTAATGATATTCTCTGACTGCAAGTGCCAGCAAAAAACAACAAAAAACCACTGACAATGCAAACTGAGTGGGTCCTGAATTAAAGCTTTCTCAGCTTCAAGGCAAGCAGCTGAACCCACTACCAGTGAGAGCAAATAATATCATTGATTAACATATTCAATTTTCAATTCAATTCAATTTCATTTATACAGCGCCAAATCACAACAGCAGTCATATAACAGTTGATTGACATTTACATTGGAGGGTTATATAACCAGGGAACAACAGAATTTCTTCCTGTGTACAATGTCTCTTTAAAAACATAAAAACCTGTATTTTTTTAAAGTTAGAAATTCAGACAAATTAACAAAAAGTTTGGTACTACCGTGAGGAATCTTGGAGTCATTTTTTGTATAGGATATCTCACATTAATCAACTAGGACTGCCTTCTTTCATCTATACAATTTTGCTAACATTTGGAAAATCCTGCTGTAATACTACTCCTTCTAGGCCGGACTATTGTAATTCCTTATAATCAGAATATTTTAAAGTGCCCTGAAAAGCTTGCAGTTGATCCAAAGTACCCCAGTGAGAGCACTAAGTGGAACTAGAAGGAAAGATTATACATCTCTCATATTAGCTTCTCTTCACTGACTTACTGTTAAATCCTTTTTCTTACATATAAATCCTTTATGATCCTACCTTAAAGACCTCATAGTATTATACTATCCCAATAGACCACTTCACTTTCACTTACTCATGTTTCCTAGAGTTGGGAGGCAGTCTTCAACTATTCGCCCTGTGTCCCATGGAACCAGCTCCCAGTTTGCGTTTGGGAGAGAGACACAAGTCAAGTCAAGTGGCTGTATTGTCATTCCAACCATGTGCAGTGGTACAGTACACAGTGAAATGAGACAACGTTCCTCCAAGACCGTGGTGCTACAGCTTGGGGGAAGAAACTGTTTCACAGTCTGGCAGTGAGGGCCCGAATGCTCCGGTACTCTTGCCAGAAGGCAGCAGGGTGAAGAGTGTGTGTGAAGGGTGTGTGGGGTCCTCCACAACACTGGTGACTTTGTGGATGCAGTGGGTGTAATAGGTGTCTGTGATGGAGGGAAGAGAAGCTCCACTGATCTTCTCAGCTGTTCTCACTATCCGTTGTAGGGTATTGCAATCTGATACAGTGCAGTTACCATACCAGACAGTGATGCAGCTGCTCAGGATGCTCTCAATAGTCCCTCTGTAGAAGGGGGTGAGAATGGATGGTGGGAGATGAGCTTTTCTCAGCTTCCGCAGGAAGTAGAGACGCTGTTGGGCCTTCTTAGTTATGGAGCTGGTGTTGGGACCAGTAGAGGTTCTCCGCCAGGTGGACACCAAGGAATTTGGTGCTCTTGACAACATCCACAGAGGATCCATCGATGTTAAGTGGACAGTGATCTCTCCGTGCTCTCCTGAAGTCAACAATCATCTCTTTTGTTTTGTCCATGTTCAGAGACAGGTTGTTGACTCCACACCAGTCCATTAGCTGTTGCACCTCCTCTCTGTATGCTGACTCGTCATTCTTGCTAATGAAACCTACCACAGTCGTGTCATCAACGAACTTGATGATGTGGTTCAAACTGTGCATTGCTGCACACTCGTGAGTCAGCAGAGTGAACTGTACTTTTAAATTTAGGATTAAAACTTTGATTTTTGATAAAACCTATAGGTTAGAAAGTTAAAGGTTTCGTCTGCTAAGGGACTTCCCTCAATGGACTCAGCTTTGTTTTTTTCTCCAATCACCTCCAGTCACTTTTCACCTTTGATATATTTATAAAGTACTGTTTTGTCCCTCTTGTTACATATTCTACCCTCACCCCTGAACAAGTCATGACAGATGGCTGCCCCTCATCGAGCCTGTCTCCACCACATGTCTCTGTTAAAAGGGAGTTCCTCCTTTCTACACTTGCCAAGTACTTGCTCATAGGGGATTGTCTGATTGTTGGGTTTTCTCTATAATAATATTATAGGGTCTTTATCTTACAATAGAAAGCACCTTAAGGCAATTGTTGTTGTAAATTAGTACTTTATAAATACAATTTTGACTAAACTTCATGTCTTCACCTAAGACTCTAGATGTGTTTAACGATAGCATGCTGCAAATTCAGTTATTGAAGTTGGAAGAAAATAAGCTTGAAACTCAAAAATATGTTCTAAGCTATTATGCAACCTGTCTAGACAGATAATTTAAGGATATGCAAGACTGACAGAGCTATCAGACATGTGAAATTAACGACTGAAGAATGGCTAGTTAAAGCAAGCTGTGACTAACACACTGTCTTTTCACCTTTGCTGGTAAATTACAAATGCAATCACAAACTGTCCTTAGTTATAGTGAGGTAAGAGCAAACACTTTCATCCTTAGCACTATAAACCCAAACTATCCAGAACTAGATATCACTAGGGTGAACAAAGAAACTATATTTAAACCACATAGAACTACATAAATAATGACAAAAAGTAGTGTAATCTTTGAGGAAAATTACAATGACTGATTGTAGCTCTTTAAGCTAAGCAACTATCAAACTTCTGAACAAAAGGAATTATTTTTTTGATCATTGAGACATGTCATGTTACAACTAGAAGTAGTCTTGCTTAGCACTGATCTACACATTTAGCCATACTACTTTTTCCTCATCAGTTTTACCATTCATCTTTGTCTTTTCCAGGTATTGTTCGCCAGGTGAAGCCTCTGATTGGTCCAGCGATGACAGTACTCAAACTGTCTATGCGCAACCTGACAACTCAGGGAGACTCTGGCCATAACATCGTCAATGTCCATGTGTTTGTCTCAGAGTTTTGGTTCTGAAAGGCAAATGTCAAGATTTTACCAACAATCACAATATAAGACATCCATTGTCAACACTGTACACATTGGTTTTGTTATATCAATGTACATATCAGTGTTGAGGTTTTAATGTTATGTATTGACTATGGTATTGCTTTTGACAGCTGCTGAGATGAAATGCTATTAGCTGCTTCTGAAAAGAGCAATACACTTTATTTTGATGACAAGCTCAGCATTATGTGCACAAATATGAAGAAACTTTATATTTTAAAAAGACTTTTTTTTTTTAATTGAAAGTGCATGCATTTGGAGAGACTGTTAAAGCCATATTCTTTTCATGATGTTTAAGCCTCTGTTTTTAAAACACCTACCTTTCCTACTGTGCACAGACTTTTTTTTTTTAAGGAATAAACATTATTTTTTTGTTACGGTATTTGTTATTTCTTATCTGTTGTTTTTTCCTGATAACATTTAAAGACCAAAATTTAAAACTGTTATTTTAACAGTTTTGGCTTCAGTCCATTTTCTTATCATTCATCATTTGGCATTGACATACACAACACAGTTTTACTGTAAAACAAGGTATGCAGTGCAAAGTAATTTAAAATTGCTTTACTACCATAAAATTTCATAGTATACCAACAGTAATATTAATATTATTTGCGCTCATGTCATTCAAAGGCTCACTACTGTCTGTCTTAACACAGATAATCCATAGATGTTAAGATCTCAGAAACAGATGTAAAGACTGAAATGTATTATAAGGCAGAATTCACTTTAGTATGGGGGTACATTTTTTTAGCATAGCTTTCCACAGGTTCTTCTTATTCCTTATTGGAATTTACATGACAATCCTATAAAGTAGTGCCTTGCATTTGATGAATATATAAACACCTATATACACATCAGCCACATTGAAAAAGTTATCAATCAATGACTGATGTCAGTTTATTGCTTGCTAGAGAGGAAAATACAGAGTGAAACAGCTTCATACAGGATAGAAGGAAATGCAAATCAGGTGACAAAGGGCCCAGAGCAAAATACACAATCAAAATCTTTGATTCAAGATCATATTCATTTATAGATTATCAGTTAGCTAAGTGAACAATTCTGGCAAGATCTAAAAAACACTAAGAGATCTAGATTAGGAACATAAGGATAGCATGCAAAGAAAATCTGAATGAAGAACAGAAACCACAAAGAAAAAAACCCCCCTAAATTTATGAAAAACTTGATGACATTGAATAACAAGACAGTGTTGCAAACAAGAGAGGGAAACAGACAAGTATTTAACAGGTGGTGGAGAAAATATGACAACCTAAAAACACAAGGAGATGAAATTGACAACAGTATAAAGAGGTCAGGTTTTACAAACTGAAACTGGAATTGACTTGAACCCAAACATAACCAAAAATTCAAAACTCGTATACTGATGGCTCAGAATAGTGAACAAATGCCAGTGTGCATACCTAAATATTTTAAATGTAAGAATATGTGAAATGTGTTTTTATCACATTAGTGATCCTTTGCCTAGAGTACCATGGTCATTACACATGATGACTTTGGTATTAAAGTTGATTTTGACCATTTAGACATATCAGTACTTGTGATGTTTTTGCAGTTTAGGAGTTGGGAAAGGTAAGATTTTCCTACATGGTGAAGTAACAATAGGAAACAAGGTGGTAGCAACACTTAAAGGTCAGAGTCACTTGCACCCATGTAACTGTATTTTTAATTGTGCCTGACAGATTATGTTTAAACCAGATATTCGCTCTCTAGACAAAACTAAGGATGTTTGGATGGGCGAGGGGTTGTTCTCAGACAGAAAAAAAAGCTGGATATGTGTAAGTGACAGTCTAACTGTCAGACTATAATGTGGCCAGGGCCAGCTAAAGCCTCCCAAGACTTCAAAGAAAACAGAGGACGGGGCACATACATCAGGATCTAAAGTCTGTGATAGATTTTAAGACTCTACTGAAGGGGAGGAGGGGGAATCCTCTTCAGAGGAAATAGAGGGCAGCAGGTTAACCTTGTGGTCAACATGAAAAGAAAGAAGAAATGCAGTGTGCCTGTGGATGTGAGTGCATTTGCATGTGCACAACCTTAAGCTATACTCTGAGAAAATGTTTAATGCATGCTTTCTTATGGAACTTTTTCATTTTTGGATGACATATAAGTGAGTAGCCTGACTATTTTTTTGAATGGCCTTATTTGGAGCAGAGGTGGGAATAGCTGGAAGTAAATGACGAAGCAATGTGAACTGCTGTGATGACAGATGATAAAAGATGTCCACATGTTCGGCTTTTCTATAGCGCATACCAAAATCCACAAAAAACACACACGCATTGTAAGGATGTAAACAGCTGGAAACAAACAGCAAAAAGCTGTATAGTCAGACTGTGTGGGAGGACATTACCCAGAAAAGGCCTGGCTTGCTCTGAAGCTCCACTGTAAGAAAGACTGGGGCAGCAGTCCCTAGCAAAGTTACCAAACCACATACATGTGTGGGGACAAATGAGCAAATATCTTCTGCCAAATTCTCCATCCCAAGCCAAGAAGGAGCTGCTTGCAACGGAGACCTACGGTATGACTAAACCAAGTGGGCTTGAGTAGACGTAATGGCAGGAGAGCAGACCGGTGTGTGTCTGCACTGTTTGTTTGTGTACTCTACTGTGGCACAATGGTGGTCAGAGCTCTCAATACAAGTGGTCATGGTGGTGTCTGGCTCAGAGAAGACAGGGTATGGGGCTGATGGGAGTCTAGCCCAGGGGCTGGTGTGGCAGGCTGATCCCAGACAGAGACCAGAGGACCTCTGCAGGCACGTGCTCAGCCGACTCCTGCACTCACCCACTCCCTCTTTTTCCTGGCGTCCTACAACAGCTCTGACCGCAACACATGTTATAGGATATAAGTGAGCTCTTTTAATACATTTGTGGGTATTTATTTTTTTCCTCTATTTTACAAACCACCATTCCTCTTTGCCATAAACACAAAAATGTTTCTTTTAGATGGGCACTACCAACTTGCTATGCTTTTTCCCCCCTGTCCCTCAGATGTTCATCTCTTTAGAACATTTTCTATTCACAGAGATAATGAGTTACTAACAACTGTAATTTAATTGCAAAAGCTTTCATATATATATATATATATATATATATATATATATATATATATATATATCTCCCAGCCTTATATATATATCCCTCAACCTCCCAGGCCTCTGGTAGAGGACCCGAGCTTGAAGGATGGACCGCCCACAGGGGGCGAGAGGGGAATATATATATCTATATATCTATATATCTCTATTTTTTTTTGTTTTTTGCCTTGATGCATATTTAATCCAAACTTAGCTCAAATTTTATCTGTGACTATTTTAAATATGTAAAAGCCAAAAATAAATTACAGTTACCAACCTCTATTGATAAGAACTTATTTTTAAATATGTCACATGAATTTGCCAAGTGGTGTTTCTTATGAGTCCAATAGATGGCAGACACATACAACACAACACTGCACAGCCAGAGAATCTTACAAATATCCCTGAGTAAATGTCACTACCTTGCATTAAAATGTCAGAAACAACCAACTACTTTTTTTTTTAAATCTTTCAGCTAAAAATCAAACAAAAATAGTGTACTTAAGCCTATGTCCATCTTTCCTAAATATATACCACATGAAATGGATTCTGAGTGTTTCATTATACAAAACCACTGTGGGAGTCTTACATCACTAAAAACAAAACAAAAACAAAACAAAACTATAAGATCATAAATGACTGGGTCCACAGCAAATTACCTACTTTATACTGTCTTTGTGATATACTTCTCTTTAAATCAGTTCAGTGTTTTGAGGTTTAATGTGATAGACATTTTACCAATTATAAATGGGGCCCCACCTTGACCCAAAAGAAAAACACAAAGCACAGATGTATGCCCTTACATAAATTACAGATTGTAAATGTAACCATTTATAACCGCTACTGAACTCAAACTGTTGCCAGATTATACAGTAGATCAATCACATTAGGGACTATAGACCAAGGCTGTACTCATGAAAATTCATTGTGCACTCTCTCTGTTGTTACAAGCAGCTCAGAACACACTCTGACGTCCATAGTGCTTAAGTAGATGCATATCGTAGGGAAAGAGGGGAAATCAATCCAACCGCATACAGTATTAGTGTGATAGTCTTGACCTTAGACTGTATAGACATGGTTTTGTTTGATGTGGCCCTTATTTGTTACATATTGAGACAACTTTTATTACCGGTTGCAAAATTTAACAGTTAAATAAAATGCTCTTTATAAGCAAAAAAAAGTACATTGTTTATTGTGAACAATATGTTTTTTGTGTCATGACACACTAATTGTAAAGTTTAAATATCCAGTGACAACTTAAAGATTACAACTCCAGTTTAACAGAAGTTGGGAAATGTAAATAAAAACACAGAAAAACATATAAAATGTTTAAACTGAGAAAACACTTTTAAAAAGTCATCTTTGGGGAGAGGAATGTCCCATTTTTTGCTTGAGAGAGGATTCCAGCTGCTTAAAATTCCTGGGTCTTCTTTGTTTTATATTTCATGTTATGAGGGACCCATTGTTTTCATCTGGTGAAACCCCATACCACATCAGAGATACAGGCCTTTGAACTGACCCAACCAGTCGCAGCAGATAGCTGCTCCTCCCTGAGCCTGCTTCTGCTGGAGGTTTCTTCCTGTTAAAAGGGAGTTTTTCCTTCCCACTGTTGCCAAAGTGGTTACTCATAGGGGTCACATGATTGTTGGGGTTTTTCCAATATACAGAGGCATGAAAAAGTTTTTAGCTCCTTCCCAACTTCCCAGTGTTTTGCATATTTGTCAAATTACATGTTACAGTTCAAACATCAAACAATTTTAATATTAGACAAAAATAACCTGAGTAAATACAAAATGCAGTGATGATTAATCAATGATGATTTCATTGATTAAGGGAGAAAAGTTATCCAAACCTACCTGGACCTGTGTGAAAAAGTAATAGCCCTTTTGTTAAATCATGAATTAACTGTGATTAACCACATTTTTGGAAAGCTGAGTTCAGTTTCACTAAACACGCTCAGGACTGATTACTGGCAGACCTGCTGAATAAAGAAATCAGTTAAATAGAACCTGTCTGACAACGTGAAGCAGGCTAAAGATCTCAAAAACACATCAACACATCATGCCACAATCTAAAGAAAAGCCAGAGAAACAAAGTCACTGACCTCTATCAGTCTGTAAAGGGTTGCAAAGCCAATTCTAAGGCTTTGGGACTCCAGTGAACCATGGTGAGAGCCATTATACACAAATGAAGAAAACAGTGGTGGAACAGTGGTGAAACTTCCCAGGAGTGACCGGCCTACCAAAATTGCTCCAAGAGCACATCGACAACTCATCCAGGAGATCACAAAAGAACCCAGAACAACATTAAAGAACTGCAGGCTTCACATGTCTCAGTTAAGGTCAAAGTTTATGATTCAACAATAAGAAAGAGACTGGGCAAAAATGGTATCAATAGGAGTGTTCAAGGAGAAAACAACTCCTCTCACATTTGGCAAAAAACATCTTGACAATCCCCAAGACATCTGGGAAAATATTCTGTGGATTGATGAGACAAAAGTGGAATTTTTTTAAGGTTTGAGTCCATTATGTCTGGCATAAAACTAACCCAGCATTTCAGAAAAGGAACATCATACCGACAGTAAAATATGGTGGTGGTAGTGTAATGGTCTGGGGCTGTTTTGCTGCTTCAGGACCTGGAAGACTTGCTGTTGTAAATGGAACCATGAATTCTGCTGTCTACCAAAACATCCTGAAGGAGAATTTCCAGCCATCTGTTCATGGCCTAAAGCTGAAGTGCACTTGGCTTCAGCTTTAGGTCAATGATCCAAAACACACCAGCAAGTCCACCTCTGAATGACTTAGGAAAAAAAAAAAAGTAGACTTTGGAGAGGCCTAGTTAAAGTCCTGACCTGAATCTGATTGAGATGCTGTGGCATGACCTTAAACAAAGGTGGTTGCTGCTCCAATGTGTTCCCTCCAATATGGCTAAATTACAACAATTCTGCAAAGAAGAGTGGGACAAAATTCCTCCACAGTGCTGTAAAAGAATCATTGCCAATTATCACAGATGCTTGATTGCAGTTGTTGCTGTTAAGGGTGGCCCAGCCAGTTATTAGGTTTAGGGGGCAATCACCCTTTCACACAGGGGCATGTAGGTTTTTTCTCCTTAATAATAAACACCTTTCAGAAACTGCACTTTGTGTTTACTTGTGTGATCTTTGTCTAATATTTAAATTTGTTTAATGATTTGAAATATTTAAGTGTGACAAACCTACCAAAAATAGGAAATCAGGAAGGGGGCAAATACTTTTTCACACCACTGTAAAGTGCCTTAAATGTGAAAAGTGCAACTGTTGTTTTGATTTTATACTTATAAATTTTATAGCGCTTATTTAAATTATTTGTTACTTATTACTTATTTAAACATTTTATACAAATAAAACTGAATTGAATTGAATTGAAAATGACAGTGGATGGCTCCTCTTCTCTTTAGTGTGGCGGGTGCGGCATTCATGTTTTGAAAGAAAATTTCCAATTTCAATTCATCTGACCATAGAACAGTTTTTCACTTTGCCTCAGTCCATTGCTTTAGCACAGGGAAGACAGCTGTGTTTCTGGATCATGTCCACATATTGTTTTTTCTTTATGCAATAAAGCTTTAACCTGCATTTATGGATAACACACTGAACTGTGGTAGACAAGGATTTTTGGAATTGTTCCTGAGCCCATGGAATGATTTACATGACATAATTCAAAGCTCATGGGCATCTAATATTGATTTTTGGCCTTGTCTCTTGCATAATCTTTCCATGATATAATTTCCCGTTGATCAGATATTAAAAGTTTTTGCAATCTAAAATTGAGAAACATTATTCTGAAACTGTTGTAGACAGTTTTGCAGATTGGTGAACCTCTGCCAACCTTTACTTCTGAGAAACTCTGCCTCTCTAAGATGGTCTTGTAATACCCAATCATATCACTGACCTGTTGCTTACTAATCTAATGAGTTGCAAAGTGTTCCTTCAGCTGTCTCTTTTTAGTACCACTTACTTTTCCAGCCTTTTATTGGTCCCATCACAGCTTTTTTGAGATGTGCTGCTGCCATCAAATTAAAAAAAATTTTATCATACTTTTCATGCAAAAAAAAAAAGAAAAAAAGAAAATGTCTCAGTTTAAACATTTGATATGTTATCACATATGCTCTATTTGAATAAAATACTGGTTTATAATATTTGCAAATAACTGCACTCTGTTAATATTTCTGTTATTATTTACATTTTACACAGATGCCCAACTTCTTTGGAATATGGTTTATAGAAGCTTGTGTATTTTCAGAAATTAACCTCGCCCTATCACCATAATAGACATGTTATGACAATTGTTCCACTGAATACAATGCAAAACAGGGATTTTAAAAGAATTCCAGTCCCATATTAAACTTACATCATTAACTATAGCTGTCTTCACTTTCCAACGCTCAGCTATGTGCTTGACCTTTGAGGGCTGTATATATACTAGTGAGCATGATCTCAGAGCCTTTAGACCTCAAATGTTTGAGCTTTCATTGTATCTGAAAATGAGCTGTGAGTTTTCAGTGTCTGCTAAGGTCTTGTTTTGCCTGTGACTAAGCACATACACCCAACTGTCACCCCTCAGTGGACACTTAGCACTTTCTCAGATGCCTCTGGGTCTCTAAGCAGTGAGCAGATAGAGAACATAAAACAGGAAAAGGTTTACTCTGTAAACATACGAAATTATCAGTGGAATTTTGCATTTTCATCTGAGACCAATACGTACTGTATGTTTTGCTTTAAGGTGTCATGTATGCAATCGCTGGGAATTCACTTTATACTTCTGACTATGATGCGCTTGATATGATCAGAACTGTAGCCATTATTTTATCACTAAAACACTTTTAATACGCCAAACTAACACAAGAAATAAATATGTAAAATTACAGAAAAAGTTCTGTTAGTTCATTGCACAGACTGTCCTGTGATTATAAAACACATTTTTGTTAATTGACAGAATGTGTACTTTCTTTTTTTTGTTTTGTTACTCTGAACCCACTGTAAAATTCACAAATTTCTATAGTAGGTAGTGAAAAAACATTAACTTTCTGTCATTTAACTGTTCTGCATATCTATTTCTTATTTACTTTAGTGCAGTATGAATGGCCATGGGGCAGGTCTTTATGAGTAGGAAAAGCTATAAAACTTATGAAAATACAGTTAAAAGTCCAAAATTTATGCCCATATTTTTCAAAGTTGTCCAGTGGGCCAGATTGGAGTCTTTGGCAGTCTGATTCCAGCCCCCAGGCCTTAGGTTTGACACCCCTGATCTGTATGACTTGGGTCACCGCTTATTTGCAAAATGTAGTAAAACCTCTAGACTTCAAATTCCCATAATCATAATGCTAAAGTGTCAAACAGATTTAAATATAATGAGCCTCCTGCCACACTCATTCTGAACCAATATTAATCTGAAAAAGGGAAGGGAAGAATATATTAGCTGCTGTCATACAATTCAAAATCCACAATTGTTTGTGCTGGAGCTGAGCGAGGGAAAAAAATAAGTTTTGATCGAAATACTATTTATGGGTTTATAAAAGCAAAGCTCAGTCTTCCAGAGCACATCTGTATGTCATTGTTCCTAAACCACTGTCTCTGTATACACTCAGATTTTAAGAAGAGAGATTTAGAGAATTAATTATCCAATTGTTCAAAGACACCATCGTGGGTAAAAGGACTTAGGGCATCAAAAGGCGGATTTTTAATTTGATGACAATCAAAATGTGTTTGCCTGCTTTCCGTTTAACATCACTGCATCTCGGCCTACTTAGTGCTCTGTTTTACACTGTGCATGACTAGGCAAGTGATTTAGAGTTCCAGAAACCACAAGCAAACAAAGGTCATCTGTGATATTAATGAGTGTCTTTGACTCTGGCACCCTGGCATGGAGCTTTTCTGTGCGGCTTAATGTAGCACACAATTGCCAGCAATAATTAATATTGTCATAAATTACTTTTATCACCCTTTGTAAATTCAGAGTGATGAGGAAGTCCATCATAATATGTTCTGTAGTGGTAGAAGGTCACAGAAATAGGCTTGGTTAATGGTTACCTATGGACGTCTGTAGATGAAGTCTATGAAGGTAACACTGCTCCATCAACACACACTGAAATAAATTGTCTTTTGCCTTCACAGTCACCCATGTGAGCACCCAACCCCACAAAGCAGGGCTGAATGCCATTTATTAGACATATGGAGTACATTGTTGGTAGCCCACTGTGATGATGTCTCTTCCTCTTTTTAAACTCATATCTGGATGAATTAAATAGGTCAAGCTTTGTTGATTCCCACATCTTTCTGTAACATTTTGAAATGCCAGATTGACTGGAAAGACACCACATCCTGTGCATGTGATTATGCTATACTTGTATCACACAGCCTTGACTTAAAGATACTGTACTGAGGATTAAAACGAAGTGAAGCTGGAGGAGACTCTGGAAGCCATTGAGTCATTGATCTCAGGATTCTCAAGTCCACACTAAGCCCTGAGTTATTCTCTATCCACTCACCCTCCTTCCTCTTTTATCCTTTGTTGTGGTCACTGGGACAATCGGTTACAGCCCAGCGGAATGGAAACCACTCTGTCAGTCCCCTGCTACGGCAAACTATTAAACAGAGGATTCAGTTACTATGTCTGGGAGAAAAGACATCTTTAGGGGGAATTTTGTTTCTTGGGATGCGTCAGTATGATCCCACCCTAAAGAAAACAATTTTATATGTGTTGTTTCAATCAAGCACCACTTTTCACCCTGTGGAATTCCCCAAATTATGGAATGCTACAAATAAATGAGCTTTTGATAACTGCTTCGCAGGTCGCTTCCAGAGTCTACATGTTTCAATAGTACTACTAAAAAATGATTTTGTGAATTTTCCCTTTGCACTGGGGATTTTAGGTCAGAGTGGAAGTGGATTCAAGCCCAAAGCTATCAAGGAAAAAAACAGAATCGAAAACACAACACTGATGATGAAGTGGATAAACAACAGTCCCCCCGGAAACCCAGTACAACTTGTTCCTGTGAATTGGTCTGTCTGTGTGTCTCACTGAGGCAACACTGGCAAATTCTGTTCAAGTCTTGTGGGTTCCAACCTCAGACCCTGTCTCCCAGTTGGAGCGACAGAAATGGAGGGTCATGGTCACCGCGGATGCTTTGTTTTCCACAGTCCCTGCTCACTGGTGTCCCACCCGTAATAGGACCATCTGCCTTCTCAATTAATAGGCATGTTTGTGCTCCACATTTGTTTGTACTCATAGATGATTTTTGTAATAAAACTCAGACTTTCTGGTATTTCTTGGATTCCTGGGTGATGACACTGTGCTTAGCTTTTTTGGGCTTGTGGCCGTTTCCCATGGAAAATGTAGCTTGCAGAAACTACTGTAGCTGTTTTCTGGTGTGTCTGTGGGATTAAATGAAGAATAGAATGAGTCTTGTTGATGTTCTGCCTACCACAATTAAGAGCAGACACGCTGTGTGCTGGAGAACGCACAAGATGAAGAAGCAGGCTTTGCACTGTCCTTTGAGACATGACAATAGGGGCAAAGTATTTAAACCTAGAAAATGCCATGACATGTTGTTCCATTGTTCTGTCCTAGCATTCATTACTACTTCAATAATATAGAGAAAGAAAGATTATTTATTATTATTATTTTCTTTCTCAGTTCCATTAGAATCTGCATTATGTCAAAAGTTTTAAAGTCACAAAACTGTGACTTGAGCATTGATAGCTGACCACACCAGGAAGACCAGGGAGCCAGCGGTCCTTTTGTATACTTTTCTAAATATGATTTTCCAGATTTGAGGAAATATTATTCCAATTTTACGTAGATTGCGGATTTGGCATTGGCTTTCTTTTGGGCAGCACTGAGCTGTCGCGGGAGCTCCATGGACCACACACAGCCCTTTGCCTAGAGCACATTCTGCCCACTGCCCAGTTGCACAGGAACCAAGTGTGGGAAGACGGTAGTACTGGCAATCTTTACCAGTCACCATTTTGAACACCATGGCCAAACAGCTGGGACAAGCAGGAAACCGTGCACCTGCTGAGAGTGAAGCCTAAAAGAAACATTTTAAATTTACAAGAACAAGTTCCTTTACCAAAGGAACACTGTGTCATTATCAATGTAGGGTCTTTACCTTACAATATAAAGCACCTTGAAGTGACTGTCGTTGTCATTTGGTGCTATATGAACAAAAATGAAATTAATTGAATTGTTTAAGGCTTTGGATCAAATAAAGGATGTTAAAATAAAGCCCACAGTATTTATCAAATTTAAATCTAAGTTAAATAAGTATCACTCAGCAGCATGACCCAAAGAAACTATGAATGCATCTTTAAAGAAAACTACATTTTAAAAAAGTAAGACTGTTTTGTCTGTCATCTCTCTATATGGAAAGAAGAATGTGGTTCATTTCAAAAGATTATTATGTAGATGTGGTACTATTATGGAAGTCCAGGTAGTGTCTAGCCATGGGGTAATTAACATTACCTGTGAATATTGCATATTTGTGCTCTGTTATCCTATCCTTTAAATATATTTTTGTTCTACCAAACAAAACAAAAAAAAAAACAAAACTGGGAGCAGCTGGGACACTCCTGCCTATTGATGACAAATGAGGTTTTAACTGAGTAATAGTAAACTCCATTTGAGAAGTGAAATCAACAGATCGCTTGGTCTTTACTACATTTATGCAATGATGGCACTGATTGCACAAATCTAGTCCAATTCCATGTTTGTTGTGACTCTGGTCGAAGATGGCTACATACCAGTTTATCTTTTATAGTGGGAAGCCTCCTCAAACTGATTAATGGTGGTTCTGCTAAGATTTGGCTCATTACCTCCTAAGTCTCAATAATGGCACAATTCCTATTCTCTGCTTTTGAACCGCATACTATGACTAATCTATCTTCAGTTGACAGATAAACCTAAGTAAAGTTAATCTGTCCAGTTGCTTGGCTCTTATTTTTTGCAGGATATGCTTTCTATATTCACCTTCCTGAAATTGTGATCTCCAAGGATTTACAATAACATGTGAGCTCATTAGTCTGTGAATATTTCTCTTCGCTTAAGTATAAGTATGTAGATTTTAGATTCTTTGTTCTCCAAGAGCTCATGGCCAATAAACCACCCCTACAATTTATGAATGCCAGCTTTGTTCTGAAATGAAGTGAGTTTGTGGTGTATGGCAACCATGATAAAAAGTGAGAAGCGCCCTTTTTTTGAAAATAGATTTTAAAAAGCCATTGCATTTGTTTGGTTTCTGCTAAGAGGTCATTGCTGTTTATACTGCTTAATCTCAAGGATGTAATGGTGATGAAGCTACAGTTGTTCACACAAGGGTCTGTCATCAAACCTCCCAACAGCACCACTCAGCAAGCAAGCAGCATGGAGAGATTTCTCATTAGAGCACGCTTGCAGTGGTAAGGGGTCTTACTCTATAATGATTTAAGCATATGAATCCAAAGCTGTGGCTTTTTTTCTGTTTTTTTTTCTTTTTCTTAAAACTGTCATGGATTCAAGTCCTGCTTTTATACTTTGATGTTTTAAGTCTCCTTTCCACCATTACGAATGACGCATGGCACAGTCTGGCTCAATGGACAAAAACCATAATGTGATTTCTCCCCATTGTTATACATTTTCCCCAAATTGCATACCCACTCCAAAGAATCAAGACTATCTGGTCTGTCTTAGGAGATGTCTAGAGCTGTCATCTATCAACAGTCACTGACTTAAACCAGTAAACACACTGAATACTTGGCAACTGACTTCTCCGCAAAAGTTCAAACAGAAATACTTCAAGACTCTGTGAATGTTTGGTGAAATCTTCCCCAGATTGTTGATTCTAGTTTATTTTCAGCTTAGAAATAAAACTTCAAGATAAGCTTACATGAGGTTTGTCTTGAAATGTAGACAAATGAGAAACGCTGATGACTGCATGTTGTGTTGCTCTCATTATATGTATACAATTTAAAGAAAAAAAAATTACAAAATGATGATTTCTCCCTATCACATGATCCTGCGTCATCCTTGAATTAGCTATGTCAAACACTGTCAAGCTGTACGTTCTCGAATTGCCACACGGGGCGTCAACTTTCAGCCTCGCATGTAGTAAGATCTTCCCTTCGAGGCTCTACAGTTAGATAAACACAGTGTCTTATGGGGTTTTCGAATTCTGTTTCTTTTATACTGAGTGTTACAATCAGCCATAAGCCGACTTGGGTGCACTGCCATGAATCGTAGGAGGAATATGTGAGCAGTAAACATGAGAAGGTCTCCTCCATTGACAGGAATTCCATTTTCTGCTGCTGCTGTGAAACATGGAATACCTAATTGTACAGTGGTCACCCACTAGGTCTAAATAGGGTTCAAGACCACACAGTACGATGTAGACCCACTGTAGGAAACTCTCAGAGACACAGGATGAAACTGTGAGCTTTATTCACCGATTGTTTTGCTTTAGGGTGACCCATCTGTGTATGGTCTTAAAATATGTCATTCTGCTTTTTAGATCTTTGTCATTGCTACACCTCTTCTTCATGAATACCAACAATGAGATGCTAGCATTAAAGCATTTTCTTTGTTAGTTCAAAATTTGTGTCAATAATCTTCTAAAAACATAAACTGTAAGACTGAATGCTTGGACATCTGACAGCTTGACAATAAAAGCTATGCAGATGTGCATAGGATCGTGCTTTGCTATTTCAGGTTGACGGCCCTAAGCAACATGAAAGAAATAATGGAAATTTCAAAAATTATGTATTGGAAAAATAGCAAAGAGGTGAGCATATTTATGACGTGATAATTTGTATATTTTCTCTCCGGACTATGGCCCGTGTTCCCGCTTCCCTCTGAAAATCTCTTAACACAGAAGGTAAAACAAGGGGTTTCTTCTGTAGTATGTGGATTTTAGTCCATCACTGGCTAGCCCAAGTTTAGATCGCCCCCCTCCTGCGAATGACACATTCAAATTAGGTGTGGTTAGGGGTTTCTTCAAATACACAGTTAGATTCACACAAATTCTTCTCCCCACCTCACCTCTCTCTGGTCTGGCCTAAGAAAACCGCATGCCGGGGTCACTGTGCTCTCCCCAAGCCAAACCAGACCCATAATTTTGCTTTTGTTTCAGATGTAGCCTCAAAGCCTGAAATATAAAGACTCAGGCCAGCCTGGGAAGGTCAGTATGTAGAAGGAAAGAGCGCGATAGAGATGGGAAAGGCTGAGAGAAAGCAAGAATCAAAGAAAGAATGAGATGGGGAGGGGGTAAGGACAGAAAGCGGACCTCAAGACTGTTGTTGAGAATGGAGCGGTTTCCAGCCTGTTGAGGAAGTCTTTATTATACAGTATGTGTGTGGACAGGAAGAGCTGCGTAACAAGGAGCAGATCGGGCCAAACCACTGGCCATTACTGACCACTGCTGACCATTACACCCAATGAGCTTTAACTATTTTTGGATCCTGGCTATCTCTAGGTTTGGAGAGTACATTTACACTTAAGCATAATCTCTCTGTGACAAAAGATAAACCTTTTTTTTATAATGTCTTCCATTTTCAGCCACCGCCTTCAGTATAGGTTAGACCTTATAAAATAAGAGGACTCTGTTTTCTTTTTTTTGGCCATGCTGTTTATGAAGACTGAGGCAGGCTCTTCTCTGTAATTTTTTTCAGTGACAGTTAAATTACTGTAGATGAAAAAAATAATAATTTTTACACTCAATGTATATTTTAATGCTTATTCTGTGCAATATTCTTAAACTGGACATGAACCACTACATATATAAAAGCTAATTTAGACCATGGAATCCTACTCTAAAAAACTGTCGTAAATTTAATACCCACTGTGAAGCTGGATTTCATGAATAACTGTTTAAAGTTAAAGTTTTTATAGCATGTGTAGTGCCATCTTGTGCCAAAGAATGTGATGTCACTAGGTTGGTTGCTTCTAATAGATTTACTTTAATTTATGTTAGCTAACTAGTGACAGAACCAATAACTCAGTGGAAAGCAAGAAAACTAAACTAAAAATCAGTCTAAGCTGGTCACATTTGTACTGGCCCTGGCTCCAACAAGGAGTTTTTTGTTAAAAAAACAAAACAACAACAAAAATACTTTGTACTCACTTTCACCCTGTCTCTTAAACAGTAAGTGGTTCTTTGTTGTTGGCTAGCTGCACAGAAACAGTAAAATTCACCTGTTAGCCATAATGTTAGGGTTTGTAGGGCACTTTTTAAACAAGGACTGCATTAAGGAGAGCCAGCTTGACTAAGGTGCACTAGTGGTTCACTGGACAGTTGTAAACTGTTTAGATGTGAAAAGAGATTATTTTATTGAATAAGACAGCACTGATCGCATCTGCCAACAAATTGCACCACTCAGTCTGTAAACTGAAGGGACAGTGTCAGGCTCCAGCTTGTCGGTATCTGGCTTGTTGGTACTATGAACAACCAGTGGACCTGACTCAAACGGGCTCTCCTTCATGCAGTCCTCATTTATGAAGTGCTCTACAAACCCTAACATTACAGCTAACAGGAGAATTAGCAGCTAGGTGCCACTAACCAACATTAAAGAACCACTTACTGCTTAAGAGACAGAGAGTGAAAGTGACAGTGTATCCTTGTTTTTTGTTTTAACATAAAACCCATTGTTGCAGTCAGGGATAGTATGAAAGTGATTCCCTTAGACCATTTTATACTTTTAGTCTCCTTGTTTTCCATTAAGTTATTGGTTCTGTCACTAGTTAGCTAACATAAACTTTTATAAGTCTATCAGTAGCAACCAACAAACCAACTTAGTGACATCACATTCTGTTCTGGCACAAGATGCTGCTACACATGCTCTAAAAACTTTTTAACACTTATTCATTAAATCCAGCTTCACAGACAATGTTAAATCTGGCTCCATGGTATAAATTAGCCTTTATACATGTAGTGTTTCATGACTGCTTTGATTTTTTTAACAAAAGCACTATGTTCACAGTTTATACATAGCTGACATTTAAGTGGGCCAAACCAGCACTTCAGTTATGATGAAACAAGTTTTGTGCCAATCACTGTCTCGTGTTAAGATCAAAAAGGTCAAAATACATAAGTCATAATGCTTCCATTGTAACAAATGGAGAGGAGTGGAGGTGGTGTTGTGTGGGGGTGATGGACTGAAACCCCAAAACCTCAACCTTCTTTTAAGAAAAACAAACCAGTTTTATTTCAAAGCCAGCTAGTGCATTATACTCATCTGACCTCAGGAAGCTTTCCCTTTCAGCCTAGTCCTGGACACACTGTTCCACCATCGGTGGACGAGGCAGATCTATGACACATGTGATGGCTAAACTGCAGTGTGGCCCTGGCCGCAAATCCGGCAACATTTGGCCCCTGGAGCCTTGTTTCATGGGAAGCCGACTCTCTGACCACAGCTGGACAATAACATGGTTTTTGCTTGGCGCACACTGGTGTTTTGTATATTACGTGACATATTGCCTGGCTTAGCATAATATTGTAAAACTATCCATAATCATTCAATCTCATGGGGAGATGTTGAGTAATGGCAGGCAATATAAGGATTTAGAGTGACATTTACACAACTATTTTGGGGCATTACAATGGAAGAGTTTTGCAGAAAAACACTGGGAACTTGAATGTAAATAACTACTAGTATTGTGGTATACCACAGTATACCACATAATGCAGTCACCTGTCAGTACTGACACAGGTTTAGGTTAGCAATGTTATAATAATTTGAGTGTAAAAGCCATGCATACCTATACATCAAAAAGTATACAGAGATTTTCTCCTGACTGAAAAAAAAGAGCAGACTAAAATACTCCCTTTCTCTGCATTGCTCAGCTTTGTGCTGTTGGATCAAGTTCCCTGTTTGATGCCCTGCAGAAAAACTACATCTGGAAGCCTTGGTATCTAAGGTGTTCATAGTATTTGGCAATATTTTGAGACTCTTGCAAGTCTGAGCTTGCCATGTTTTATCAAGACTTATATAAAAATAATCTAAAGTAAGAAGCCCATAACAGACCTGCAAGACACCACCATGGGGCATTTTCTAATCAAAACTGAAACGTACTGCAAAGGAATTATGTGTTTTTATAGTATGGTATGCAGTCACTACTGTTTGTGAAAAAACAAAACAAAACAGATGTGCTGCCTATGTGTTATATCCAAGGTAAGTAAAACTGCAAAATCTACACATACAGCCACTACATTACAAAGTAAACAACATTAAATTTAGCCTAAAGGGTAACAATTTAACTGTGAGTGCACTGGTACCTCTATTGTGAGTGGTATATTTCAAGAAGAAGGTTTGCTGTATGTAATTGAATCTGACAGTGTGCCCTGTGACAAGAAACCACACAAAGGCATCATATGCTCATAGGCTGGAAAGAACTGTACATTTGTCAGTATTATGACTTATTTTGCCAGCATATGATAAACAAGGTGAGAGAGGCAATTCTTTCCTTTCTGAAACCAAGCATATCAGACTGGATTCCATTCATCTCCTGTTTCATTTCATATTTCATACAGCCCATTTGAACAACTGTGTTATTATGGTGGTGTAAATAGATCTTTGCACTGGGCAAGACTTCAGGAATGCTGATGATGTGTAAGCTGACGCCCTGCCTGCTGTAGGAAGCTAAAGTATCATTTATTGTAGATTGGTAACCCCTGTAATGGGTGGGTGGTGTTTATCGCCAGCCAATCATCACAACAGTCTGTCACAAAATGATTGGGAAAACGGTACTGGTGTCAGCATGAACTGAATGTAATAGGTTTGGAAACATGCACAATACCTCACACCCAAAGCCAATATTTTTTTTCTTCCCTTTAAGGCATTCTCTAATCTTTTAAATTTACAATCTTACGTGCCATGTACCTCTTATTTTAGTTAAGTGTTTCTCCTTACTAGTATAATGTGCAATGAAATGCAGTGACAGATGCTACAGACAAGAGAACATTAAAACTCAGATGACAAGACTGAAATTTGTACTCAGAAGGATGCATCTCATATGAGAAGTATCATTAATTTTTCTTCTTCAGAGTGGAAGGTTTTAAAATACAGTCATGAAGGAGAAAGTTTTCACATGATTCTATGCAGTCCTGTGAAAAACGTAGTATACCTTTACGACTGCCATAGGAATTAAAATGGTAAGTAGCAGTGAGGTGCTGCTATTCATATAAACTTGATTAATTAATGATCAACAAGTATGAGTTTCCTGGTTTGCTGGAGCATTGAGGTGTGTGTTAAAAAAAAAACCCAAGGGGGAAAGACTTCAGCCATGATTTTAGAGAACCAACTGGGAAGGGATACAAGACCATTTCTAAATAATTTGAAGTCCATCATTCTACAGTGAAAAAGATTATTCATAAGTGGAAAACATTCACAACAGCTGCCAATCTTCTCAAAAGTCGATATTCAAGCACATTCACCTCAACCTCAAACTGTGCAGTGCTCAGAGAAATTACAAAAAAATCCAAGTGCTGCTTCATAGACTCTACAGGTTTCAGTTAGCAGTTAAAAGTTGAAGTTCATGATAGTACAACTAAAAAAAGTCTGAACTCAACTAGTGTGGCTTGCTTGGAAAGGTTGCTAGGAGAAAGTCTTTTCTCCAAAAAGAACATAGCAGCACAGGTTAGGTCTGCAAAACTGCATCTGAATAAACTGCAAGATTTCTGAAACAATGTCCTTTGAACAGACAAGACCAAAGTGCAGATTTGTGGCCATAATTTGAAAAGTCCATGTTTGGCGAAAACCAGCCAGCATATAGGCACAAACCTCTCATACCAACTGTACCAACAGCACAGTGGTGATGATCAGAGTTTGTTTTGAAGCCACGTGACCTGGACACTTTGCAATCACTGAATCAGTCATGAACTACTGTGTCTAGCAAAGTATTTTAGAGTCAAATGTGAGGTCATCTGTCAGTTAGAGCCTGACCAAAAATGGGTCATGCAATGGGACAATGATTCTAAGCAGAATGGTGGGAAAAACTACATTTTGTGACAACTATCCGCTTTTAACTTTATTGCCCTAAGTGACAGTGGGTTGATGTAACTTTGTCTCTGAAGCTGGATTTAAGAAATAGGTGCTTGTGTAGTGCCATTTTGTGTCAGTACAGAACGTGACATTGGAACAGATTGTTGGTTAGTTGGTTGCGGTCAATAGACTTGCATTAGTTTATGTTAGCTAACTAATAACAAAACCAATAACTCAGTGGAAAATTAAGACACTAAAACTAAAAATCAGTGTAAGGGGATCACTTCTGTGCTCCCCCTGGCTGCAAAAATGAGTTTTATGTTAAGAAATCAAGGATATACTGTTCACTTTCACTGTATGTCTCTTAAGTAGTAAGTGGCTCCTCATTGTTTGGCTAGCTGCACTAAAACAGGAAAATTGACCTGTTAGCTGTAATGCTGAGATTTGTAAAGCACTTTCATGAATCCCATCAGCACGTCTGCAGGGAAAATAGGTCGATGTTTGCGAAGGAAAACAAAAACAAATAAATGGAGACTCTGAGGAAAAGATGGCACACTTTTTGGAGACTTTTTTTCCCTCACATCTTGTCACTGACTCAATTACTTCATATTTGAAGTGAAAAAAAGCGAAGCCCAAATTTGAGTGAAGGAGAGTGTAACATGGAGATTTTTTTTTTTCATGCTGATGGATGTCAGAATTCCCGATCGTGCTTCGGTAAGAAACATAGTTATGTTTGTGGTGTGATGCAAATGTTGTAACTTGTGATGCTGTTGGGCTTGGGGAAAAAGAGACTATTTTTTTGCATATTACAGTGCTGATCGGGCAAACGTCTGCTTTTGCCAGCTGATTGCGCAGCTCAGTACACCCAGCCCAGCGAAGAAAAGCTGGAATGTCTGACTGGTGACTCAGACTGGCTCTCCTCAGTGTAGTCCTTGTTTAAAAAATACTCCATAAACCCTAACATTACTTAGTTACTTAGAGCATTGTTTCCCAACCACTGTACCGCGGCACATACGTGTGCCTTGAGAAATGATCAAGTGTGCCGTGGAAGATTATCTGGTTCCACCTGATTAGTACTCCAAGCGACAGGCGTGAGTGACGGGCAGAACAATTACATTCTCTTCCACTAGAGGGCAGTACAACTACCTGCTCCAATTAAATGGGTTGCCAACTGCCAGTAAAACAGAAGAAGATGAAGAAGAAATGACATAATAGTCATGCTGTGAGTGAGACAACGCAGCGCGTAATAGCAATAGATAAATATTTGAAAAGAAAAAGCCGTCAGTCTGACCTGGGCCCTGGAGAAAACGCCGACCCAGATGAAGGCCCTAGCATGAGTAGTGGTCAGAAGAAAGCAAAAAAGCTATACTGGGGACAAACCGAGCCAATTCCGCTATGCCTGGTGCGTGTGGAGAAATGATCAATATGTTTTTGTGACATTTATTTGGTGGTGTGCCACGTGATTTTTCTAATGTGAAATATGTGCCGTGGCTCCAAAAGACTGGGAAACACTGGCCTATATAAAAGAGGACGTCTCTCTTTATTTCATTTTTCCTCTCTCAATCACAGGCAATGCAATAAAGTGTACTGTCATTACTCCAATATTCAAAAATACACAACGATGGATACTTTCCTTTTGGATAATCTTTATTATGCTCGCATCATATTAAAGAAATATATACTTTGTACAAAGAGGTCTCCTTTCATCCATTTCTTTAATCATCTGTTTTCTTCAGCAGTACACTTTTCACTGTGTTTTTTATTTTCCTTGATAAAATTCTGCATTTAAGTTACATTTATATTGTTAATTATATACACACTGTATTACCAAAAGTATTCACTCACCCATCTAAATCATTGAAATTCAGGTGTTTCAATAACTTCCATGGCAACAAGTGTATAAAAATCAAGCACCTAGGTTGCAAAATGCTTCTAAAAACATTTGTGGAAGAAGGTAACTCCCAGCATCTCAGTGAATTGCAGCATGGCACCATGACAAGATGCTGCCTATGTTGCAACAAGCCCAGTCATGAAAATTCCTAGGTACTAAATATCTCAGTTAGTGATAGTGGTATTATATCAAAGTGGAAGTGTTTGGGAATGACAGCAACTCAGCCATAAAGTGGTGCAGAGGTCACCAACTTTGTTCAGAGTCAGTCGCTACAGTCCTCCAACTTCATGTGGCCTACAGATTAGTTCACAAGCAAATGCGTAGAGAGCTTCATGCAATGGGTTTCTATGTCCGAGCAGCTCCATCCAAGCTTTATACAGTATTACAATAGTGTGAACTGATAGATTGTCTTCTGAACTTCTCTATAAAAAAAATTTAAAAAAAACCTTACCTCAAGTAACCTCAACAGCTCATGATGGTAGGGTGGGGCAATGCTTTACTACAGAGGATTCACATCTTGGCCCTGGTGACAGTAATGATCTATACCTTGTTTCACACTTTGGTTAATGTAGTGGCTCACAACCCTCAGAACTAATAGCAGTGAGACAACCCCAACTAACGGGCTACTTTGCTCAACATTCTTGTTCTGGCAAATGGCACTGTATGTCATTGCTGTGTGATGCTACCTGCTAGATTGGACTTGCCTTACATGAGACTTGTGTTCTTGGAGGGACCGTGAAAAAATCAGAATGTCCGTGAGAAAATCAGAATGTCATCTAAGTAAGTGGTTAGATGACATTCATCCTCCGGGACTTCATGACAGTAGTTCATGAAGTCCCAGAGGGCATCATTTACCAGGGCCTGAAAAACAGCACCCACACCCATCTGGGTGAAGTGACCCAGATGGGTGTTGAAGGCTGTCTTCCACTCGTCCCACTCTCTAATCCTCACCAAGAGATAGGTATTGCGAAGATCCAGTTTGCTGAGAACAGTTGTACCCTGTAACAACTCAAAAGCAGAGGAGAATAAAAGCAGTGGGTATTATACAGTATTTAGCAGTTATTTTATTCAGTCCACAGAAATCAATGCAAGGCCTTAGTGTTGTCCTTATTCTCAAGAAAGAAAAAAAAAACAGTTCCTAAAGGAGAGGAAGATGGCCAAATGATACCTGCAGCCAGTGAGTCTGTAAGGCACTTTTCCATTGCCTCCCATCCAGGCTTGGACAAACTGTCTAATCTGCTAGTGGATAGAGGAGCACCGAGAAGAAGGTCAATAGCACAATTGTAAGGTCTATGATGTGGGAGAGAGCGCGAGATCCTTACAGAAAGCCAAATCACGATAGACAGGAGGAACAGAGGCCAGATCAGGTGGATCTGGAGATGTGAGTGGAGAATCCGGGGTAACTGACCTTAAGCAGTGTTGGTGACAATGTGGGCTTCAGCCTGAATTGCAATTGTCAGTGCTGGGTTTATGAGATCATACCCAGGGATGTCAGTGGAGTCAGTGGAGCTTCGAACACACAAAAGTGGATTTCTTCAGTGTTATTCTTAACACCATCATTACTAGCAATGAACTAGGCTTTATGCTTATAACTGAGATGTGGTTTGATAACATGAGTAACAGAGCTGATTGAAACATCATCCACTAACTATAGTTTTGAACATTACACCCATACAAACAGGAGTGGTGGTGGGATTGCCATTATATTAAAAAAATGTTGGACAAATTTTTTTTAAATTAAGTATTTTTAAACAAAATAACAATTAAGTTCAACCCAACAGATTTAAGTTAGCTACACTTTAATAATTTAGGTGTCTTAAATTAATAAACTTCTAATTTAAACTTACATTTTGGTTAAGTCAAGTAAAGCTTATTTTTAAACAAAAATAATAATAAGTAATACATAATTACTAACTTTACTCCAAAGTATTATATTGCTCATTTCCTACATAACAGTTTTCCTTCAGGAAGTTACCTTTATCATCCTATTTTAGTTTGTCTGAACATTTGTGTATTTCTCATAGGCATAAGGACCAAAAAACATTTATCCCAACTATGGATTTGTCCAGCTGTAAAAGAAGTGCTTCTAGAAACAACAGGCTATGCCTAACAGTCTCACAGCAACTACTCATGGATTTAGTGGTGTGCTAAATTTGGAAAAAGAAAATGGAGAAAAGAACATTGTTAAATGTACAGCTGTAGTATTTAAAGCATCAAAAAGAAAATGGAATTTAAAAAATGTGCCTTAAAAATTCACCACTTGAAGTAACATGTTGACTAAAGAGAAAAAAAAAATCTTTCAAAATGAACTGCTCAGTGGTTTCCATTGTTAGTTATAAATATCTGCTGTTTATAAGGTTGAGGAAACCTGCAGTCAGCTAAGACTGAAGAAGTCACTTGGATGAGTGACGAAACGTTTCTCCCACTGAAAACGCTACGTCCAGATGAACAGAATCAACTTTTTGGGGATTTCCTTACCTGGATGACTGAGCATGCATCAAGATGAAATGGAGACATTTTGGGTAACACGGGTTTAGTACATCTATCAAACCTAGAAGCAAGGCACAAGTTGAGGCAGGTGGAGTCAGTTTCTTCAAAACCTTTGGTTACAATGCCAGTGTAATCAGGTAGCGCATGTGCTCCTTCCTTTCATATCGCTAACACCACTTTGGTGAACTGCTCCAGGTCCTTCTGTGAATCATCTGCACTAGAGAAGGCTACACAAAACATCACTGAGATCAGGTTACACAGTAAGCATGTATGCCTTATGAAACAAAAAATCTTGTTGTTAACATGATAACTCACTGGTTGCATCTTAAAGAGAAAACAAAAATCTAATAGGTACATAGTAGGGCTGCTTGTTTCTGGCAATAAATAAATACATAATTGGCATTTTTGAGCAGCCACAGCGACTTCCTCAGGGAAAGCGGAGAGTAACATGGTACATGTTACATCCCAAGGCTAAATAAAAAGTTTTTTTCCATAGGCCAGTAAAAATATTGATGGGCCAGTAAAACTCTGAGGCACTGACCTGGGATTGTGAGGTTAGACACGGAATTATTATTAAATGAAATTTGTAATATCTAAAACATCAGAACATCTGTTTTCTGCAGCAGGAAATGTGCATCAAAGCACAGGGCAAGCCTTGTCATTCTTAGGTGAAGGTGATGTGCTTACTTTTGTTCTTTGCAACCACCACATGCTTCACACACATACACACAAGGACATACATATAAACACTCACCAAATCTTTCAAATTAACTGGGCTTCTTTAAGTTTGTGGAGACGTTTCACCTCTCATCCAAGAGGCTTCTTCAGTTCTAAAAACAAAAGGTGGTGAGTCCCAGGTATTTTTTTTAACCTCTGGTTCCCCCCTTTGGAGACGGTTATTGATCATCAAAACTCGAGGGGACCGATCCTTCCAAGCTGTTGCACCCAGACTGTGGAATGCACTTCCTCTATTTCTACAGAGTTTGGACTCTGTGGAGACCTTCAAAAGCTTTTAATTAAACCAGGGCTTTTGTGATCCATTTATGATTATATTGTGTCTTTGTTGCCTCTCTTCTGAAGCACTTTGTAATATCTGTCTGTGAAATGTGCTATATAAACTTTTACTTTACTTACTTTATCATGTCATCACAAGTAGCCAAGGTGTGAGAAAAGGCATGGGTTACCACCACTGGGGGTTAAGGGTGAAACCATTGTGAGACCTTGCTCCACCCTGCCATGTGATCTGTTGAGGTTACCTGAGGAAAGTGGGGGTTAAATGTCGGTTGAAGCCTCTGGGAAGGGATTTCAAGACTGAATTGTAGATCGCTGATAGCTAGTGTCGTAAGCTTCCATCTATGTTCAATAATGCTTGTTCTCATTGGATATGGTTTGAGAGAGGAGTCAAGGAGGCTAACTGTGAGAGTGATTGTCACTTTGTACTAAAATGTGCTTATATATGCTGTGGCGGGGCGTGGCTTGCGGTGCCGTGCGGTGGAGAAGGCTTCACCTGCACGGCATCAGCAATCACGCCTCGCCAGCTATAAAACGGGTCCGGTGCAGCCTGAGGTTGGTGTTGGTGGTGTTATGTGCGGCTGGCAGCGGGAGAGCTGCAGCCGGTGTCTGTATCAGCAACCGTGTGTAAAGTGTGTTGTGTTTAGGAATAAAAACATGTGGAACAACATGCCTGTGTCTTGGGGTCTGCCTTGGGTGCGCTACAGAGGTGCACAAAAGGCTCCTCCTGGAAGTCAATACGGAGAGGAGTTGCAATGCTCATCCATGTAGTTTGTTCCTTTAAGTCAACCAGCCGAGGAACTAACG
>VVHJ01013088.1:4582-25189 GCA_015107715.1 Tylochromis polylepis
TTTGGGGGGGGGGTTGGTATCTGGAGCACTCCCATATACTGCAGTTGATGAAGTAAAAATCAATTTGTATGTAACACTTTTTAAAATTCAGTTAATAAAGCGCTCTATAGACAACTTGGAGCTACATTAATATCATTATGAAGCTTACTGTGCTGTTCAGTGTTAGATTAAGGAGAAATCAGAGCTTGGTCAGCTGATTGAGTAAAGTGTAAGAACATGATTAAAATTGCTACATCTTTATTGTCTTTATCTTTAAGACTACATCTCTGTTGTCTGGGTTTAATCGCAGTGGTTACAATGATTTAAAAAAATATGATGAATTTTAAAGTCATGATGTTAAAAAACGCCACCAAAAATAGCAGCTGCCCTGTGTGTCGAAGTGCCTCAAACCATCCATCCACCCCAACCTCCTCCATATGTTGCTTTTTAATAAACTCTTTAACTTTGCTCTATTTATTACTGCTGTTTATCTTTACAAGGCAAAATAACCTTGAACTCTGATGGTACAGAGAAAGAGATTATTGTTCATATTTCTTTATATTAAGCATGCCTGTAATCAGGACACAGTTTGCTAACAGACTTGTTTGTGTTGTTAAAATAAGCCAGACTCATACTCTACACATCCTGACACGGCTCTTCCTCCCATGTTTCCAGCTCTTCTCTTCTTACTTGATCTAGTTCCAAATTCTCTCTATTCCCCATATCTCTCTTTAGCCCGAGCCAATCCTCTCTGGTGGTCCTGTGTCCACAGGATTAGTCATTAACTCTTTCTCCTCCACTCCTAAGATCATACCCCGCCACTGCTCACCCGCCATCACTGTCCAGGGCTCCAATCCAACTCTCAGTGGCAGGAGATTGGCCTCGCAGGCTGGGGCCGAGATTAGACCTGGCATGGAGGGGCTCGGTGGGCAGCAAGCTGACACTGGTGCAACAGAGAAATCGCAGGCTGGAGCCTGACAGTTCCTGGGATTTTCTGACACTGCTGCATAATAGAGCAAGCAGGTGATGGGGACAGAAGGGGCATTACTATGCCAAAATCACCAATGTCTGTCATTGCCCAAGGACAGAAGTGTCACTAGATGGTGACAGTCTGGCAGGTGTGTTCTCAAAGGTGTTTTTGCAGGGTTGCTATTAAAAAAAAACAAACACTGTCATGTTGATTATGTTGATTATATCAACGTATAATATGAATTATGCCGACTTCTGTTGAGTGTGAACTAAGTTGATTCAGTTACTTGCAACCACCTGAGCCATCAAACCATCTGTTTCTTAAAGTCGTGAGGATTTTTTTTTTCCTCTCTTGGTTTAAATTTCATATATCCCATTTTTATATGATATGACAGCCTACAGTACTGTGCAAAAGTCTTGAGCCAAGGTTTGTGATCTGTTAAAATGTGGGCAAACATACACGGAAATACAGTGTGTAATAAAAGAAACTGTTTGTACAATCCTAACAACCTTGAAAGTCAAGATTTGTTATGACCACCTTTATGCTTGAGCACAATCTGAACTCTCTTAGGCAGCTTTCTGGTGATTTCTTTAAGTACTCTTCAGGAATAGCTCTCCAGGCTTCTTGAAGGCGATTCAAAGCTCTTCTTTGGATGTTGACTGCTTTTTGGTCTCTTCTCTGTCAAGATGATCCACACTGTTTTAGAAATGTTGAAGTCCAGGCTCTGGGGTGGCCAATCCACAGGTTTGTCAGTTGTTTGACGCTGGACAGGCAGTGTGGACAGGTGACACCTACGGCTCCGTAATGAGACTCACCAGGAGCGTGGCTGAGTGAATGCGAGCGGTAAAGTTGCAGACCAGGAAAACTATGATCTGAAAAACATTCAAACCAAAATCAGAAATGATCTGTAGAGTTTGATATAATTCAGTGTGGATTTGTCTCTGACTTCAGAAGCTAAAACTGAAAAATAATTTGGTGCTTGGAAGCAGAACACAGTAGATTTTGAGTAGCATGTCCAAAGGAATGCCCATCCGCTCTGTCTCATCTATCAGATGTGTGGTACCACAACAGTAGCACATTTGTTTTTCTGAAGTTTTATTTAGATGATCAGTCATGTTACATGAGTGTCATATGACTGGCTCAGAATAGCATTATTGGTGATGTGATTAGCTGTTGGCGCAGTGGAACTCCAGTCATTCATGTCACACAAATATTTTCCAAGTACTCAAGAGGAAAGCTGTTGCTCTGCCCACTAAAGTGACACTACAGATGTCTTTTCCTGCACTTCGAAAGCCCTGCTGAATGCATATTTTGGTTTCTCAGAGTGATGCGCTGAGCAAATTTCTTCCATTATACAAGTGCCTGAAGTGCTTCTCAATGGGTTAGAGCGGTAAGCAGCAAAATGAAAATGGAGATTGTGAAACATCTGTCTGATACTGATATTTTTTTGTGAGCGCAAAAGGTTTGTAATCGCAGATTCCCACAGAACTGCCTCCTTTCTGATAAGTTGTTTATGATAATATGTTTCAGTATACACAGCCACATTAAAACATCTGACTGCTGAAGTGAACATTGATTATCTCGTTACAGTAACACCTGTTGAAGGGTGTGCTATATTACCAAACAAGCCAACAGTCTTTTCTTAAAGCTGACGTGCTTGCAGCAGAAAACATTTGGCAATCTGAGCGACTTTGACGAGGGCTACATTGTGACAGGTAGAGGACTGGGTCAAAGCATCTCTAAAACCCTGGTCGTGTGAGGTGTTCCAGTGTGCAGGCACCTTGTACCTTGCAAAACTGGCTCAGGGGGAAGCAAGCAACAAGATCACTGGCTCATTGGTGCATGTCGGGAGCAACAGCTGGCCTGTGTGGCCCAATCCCACAAAGGAGCTACTGTAGCAAAAATTGCTGAAAACCGCGCACCACTTACGGGGCTGTATAGGCTGCAGAAAGTGCCTACAATCGGCATTTGACTCCATAAAAGAGGAGCAATGAAAGATTATGTCCTGGTTTAATGAATCGAGTTTTCTTTTACTTCATATGGACAGCTTGTCTGTGTGTTTGTTTACTTGGGGAAAAAATGGCATTCATTATCTGAGTGTAAAAGTGTAGTAATCTGGGCATCATGCGGATGCTTTGTTGACATGTACCCTACCTCACTGGAGACTGAAAAAAGAATACGGTGCCCTACTGTTTGTTCAGGTATGGTTGGAAAGTGAGATGACAGAGAGTTCAAGGTGATGACTTGGCTCGTGAACTTCCAGATCTGAGTTTAATCAAATATCTGTAGGATATATTGGAAAAACAAGTTAAAAAAAAAAACATCCATAAAGCATCACCTTGCAACTTACAGGAATTTTTAAAAAATCTGGTGCTTAAGTCTTGACAGACCTTCCGAGGTCCTGAATTAGTGTGAAGTTCATGCCTTGAAAGGTCAGAGCTGATTTGGCAGCACACATGCGACCTACACTATATTAAGCAGGTGGTTTTAGCGGATGAGCCTGTCTGCTTGAAATACAAACACTTAGATGCAATTGTTGCCTGGACAGATGCCAGGATAATGTAGCATTTTTTTTTAAAATTACATTAATATCCAAGCGACCAAGCCCTTTTAGTGGTGGAAGATTTTTAATTCAAGAAAGAAGAAGACAGTTATTGTAAATAAAGGTCTGGTAATACCCACTAATACTGCCAAAATGCCCAAAAGAGTTTTGATAAATTCAGATCTTCTGCAGGGTTACTGGCAGCCATGGGCTGATTAAAAATTCAAACTAAATATTGATGTGTATTAAAATGGTACGTGACTCATATCCATTCTCTGTCCATGTCTTTAATTCTATTTATTCTTTGCCTTACCTCCATGACCATGCATACATCATTTACACATATTGTTGTAGAGGCTAAAACCAGGATTTATGTATTTATTCACTGCAGTGTGGCCTTAGTATGTGTGTTTGTTGTCACATTAAATGTGAATCAGTGCAATCCTGCTCACATTACACTCTTTTATTTAATAAGCACCACCTCTAGTAGATTTGAAGCAGAGACTCCAGCATGTGAAACCTACGACAGTATGCAGGTTTTAATATGAATATAGATATTCAGTGTCTTACGCTATATATTGCCATATCTTTAGCCACACCTATGCTGTACACATAAAAAGGAAAGTGCTGTGTTAGCACTACTTTACCAGTCATAGGTGAACCCAATGTTTTTAGGCCCACAGCCAGACTTGGGCTAACCGTATATTAAACTTAACTGTGGTTTACAAAAGCTCTTGCTGTATCAGTGATGCAAACATAAATCTCAGCCTGGCTCATTTTTCTCACCGTTAGGAGATTTTGTCCTCATAGCTGTAGAGATTCACACAAAGCACATGCTGTCAAACTCAGAATGTGGTATCCTAGCTATCTTTTGCTCTCATTTTGTCTTCTTTCCGCCTGAGGGACAGCCACAGACAGATTTAAAGTGCAATTTTTGCTGTTTTTTTTTTTAACATTAATCAGGTAATCCTTTTTAGGGAATTTTAAAAGAACTCTTTGTAGCATAGCAAAAGATGTCTAACTACCATACAAGAGGCTAGCACATACTAATATTGTGTTTGAGCATATTTATATCATGTACTGTCGTGATTATCAGCTACTCAGCAACCGAACAAAAGCTGCTTGTGCTGCTGCAGCCTCAGTAATAACAACAACAAATGACACAGTGTATAATTACACTGCTGGTCAAACGCAGCATTAGCTTACAGAAACAGTCATTAGTCAGCTGCTGTCTTGTTGGTTTGCCATGTGGGCTCACCACTTGCAAGGCAAGGAGCCTGGTGTGTTGCCAGCTGAATGGCAGGACATGGGTAAGCATTAAAATATGAATGGATTTGTCTCGAGTTCCAGATGGAGCTGGATGATACCTTTGGTCTAGCTTTCCACCAGAGTGTTAGCAGCTCCAGCTCCAAAAAATCATAGTAGCACTATTAGCTAAAGGGACAGAAACGTGCAGTCAGACAGCTTGTGTTCACTGGTCTGCTGAGGGATGCACAACAAAGAAAGTTCGACATAGCATGGCTTTCTTTGACCTAAAACCACAGTCAAAAATAAAGGGTATTATGTGTCGGGGTTATCGTCTTTCTTTGTCAACTCGGGCTTTCTGCTTCAGGGTATGTGCACACAGACATGAAAGGGGGCGTCTGACATGTCATTTGACTCCTCTTCTGCACATCATGGACCAACTGAGTGCTGTCTGGTTAGCCAAGAGAAACAGGTCATTAAGACCTATAAAGAACAAAAAAAGAGAGACGTTGGTAGAAAAGTCTGAATCCTGTGGCAAGGTGAAGAAAATGTGCATGTGTATTTTTGCACTACACTACCTTTACTGCACAGCTTTGACTTCCTATGGTATGGCTCAACAGGCTGTCCACAGTCATTTTTAGAGCCTATCATTGGGAAAATAATTGTCATAAATTAGCATGAATGGGCCATTTTAAACTAATCTTAAATGGGCCTAGCCTTTGTGACTTTAAGAGGCTGTGGCTCAGCGTAACCCACTGATCAAACTTGGTTGTTCACTGATGCTGGGTTGTGGTCATATTTTAAATAGGAAGGTTTTATGCTGCGGTCACATTAGGGACCATGACACAGCCAAAATCATTGTAACCATGTACACTAAACAGGGACGAGGTCTCTGACCAGCTGAAGTCAGTCGCCTTTTTCAAAACAACTTTGGTGCATCAAGGTCACGGCTACACATTAATAAGACAGAGTCAGTCTGCTAGCAGTTTGTGATTAAACATGTTCAAGTTGGTAATTAGATGCAATCTGTTTGTGATACTGAGATCAACTGTGATAAATCGGGGAAAATCACAAATCTGTTGCCCTCTGTTGCAGAAATTCCCGCAGAAATAGTGAAATCACCCTTTAATGATTCTTCCTTGTGACAAGAAGGTAGCTGTCATATTTTACTCCAGCGCAACTGGGCCATTAATGGTTAAAATATAATTCTTTTTTGCTATCATCCAGTTCTGCCTAAGGAATGAATTTAAAGGAACAGTGTGACATTTTGAGAAATGTGCTAATTTGCTTTCTCCGTGCCTGTCTCTGTATGACATCCCTTCACCTACTGAGGCACATAACTCCCCATTAAGGCACAGATTTTGATTTTTATGCGTGGCTTTATAGATATTTTAACATGTAACTTGTTTGTTTGCGAGCTTTATAGCCAGAGACATGCCAGCGGTTTGTTTCCCTGCTGCCACTCCATAGATGAGGCAAACGCATGCAAAGACTTCTCACTAAGCGTCACCAAAAATAAATGAAAAAAGGGATGAAGTGTACTTGGCCAAATGATCGCATAATTTAAGCTGCACGTGGAAAACGTGCAGGAGCTGTAGTTTTTGTCGGGTTGAAAAAAATATATATTACAGGATTTTGTAATGTCGAGGTGCTTAGAGGCCTCACCCCACAGGTGTTTCCACTTCATATACCTAATTAGATCACTTCTCAGCACTGTGGATGTGTACACACTGTGCTTGATTGGCATGTTTACGACTGCTTTCCTTAGTTTCGTAGCACCCTGTCAAGCCAGAATAACGCCTGTCTGTGTTGTTATGAGCTAAGATCTAATTAGCAGACATTTAAAATGTTGCCTTAATATATTTAGGTAGCGTTACACCATCACAGTAGGATGAAGTGCGCCACAGTACCTATCCACGGAAGCTTCACGCTGTAGCATTGGTCCAGGTGGGCTACTTGTGTCCCAAACAAGCCGCATAGGACACGATATTTTTGCAGAAGGACCACTCAACAAACCAGAGTGCATCACAATTTTCCACAAGGGTCGGATAGAAAAAGCCAGAGACACAGAGAGAGTGTTACTCACTGCCAGCTCATTCCTGTATATTCTTCACCTTGTGCAGGGGCTTGAGTGTAAATATGCCAAGGTTAGAGAGGCCTAGCTGCTACTGCAAGCTGAGAGGGAAATTAATTGAATTTCCAACGAGCACGCTGATGTGAGATATGGCTAGGAAACTCTGAATCCTTGTGGGCTGTGCATATGAGGACAAACAATGCCATGATGAAGGGAAGTATACACCAAGAAAGAAAATCATTGGCTAAGTAATGGTGACTGCTTGCATATTTGCTCTGATGCTGCTGGCTGCCACATTTGAATCAAATTAAATGGAACTGAAATTAAGCAGACACAAAGGCGTGAATGACTTTGTGAGGTTGATTTTTTTTAATCCATTTTTTCAGCTTAATAGACAGTAAGTGCTGTGGACCAGAGCTGTTGCTTTGTCATAACGCATTAGTGATAACAAACTTAAAATAGATGGGTGTCCTCTTAAAGAAGGAGTAGTGTGCAGTGCCTTCTCCCTGTCTTATTTAAAGCCCAATGTGACTTGCTGTAGGCTAGTTTAGCATATTTCCGGATTAAAAGCAGAGTCTTGTCTGGGACACAACAAAGGAAGGGGCTGCTCAGAAAAAGGTCGGTGTAAACCGCTGCAAATATGCAGGGAAACGGCACAAAAGCTGATTCCACACTCTGTTGTTGAGGAATCAGTGCAGTGTGAAATAATGCCGAGCTCTTCCAAGTTCTCAGTGTTACTTTATGAATCCTAATTTTATGGTACGTTTCTCTCTAAAGACAGTAACACATGCTATTATTATTTGGTCTGTTTAGATGACTGTGTCTTCAGTTCAGTCATAATTCTTTTAATTAAATAGTAAGCAGTTTTATTACCTGTGATTTGGTTTTTCCAGCAAGTGAATAAATGGAATGAAGCGAAATCGCATATTTAAAAAATAAACTAAAGTTCTTTGTTTAGTAACCTGAATGCACTTCCCCTGAGCCCTGGTTTACTACAGAGACTGTAGGTGACAAATCCTGTGCCATTTGGGTGTTAGGAGAACAGAATGCATGATCTAATCCTCTTAAAGCACGGAGAGATGAAGTTTTAGAACCATAATTCATATTTTCAATCCATTCATAAAGGCTCTGACCCAGTTGGGAACATTGTTTATGGATTATGTTACATTAACATCCCCTTTGTTATTGCTGATGGAAGTTTTACCTGGCTGAAGCTGTGCCTAGCATTTGTGGGCTTTAGACAGAGGTCACCGTGTGTGTATTGCACTTTCAATTTTAGCAAGTTTATTTGATGCACGCACAAAATTAATGGAGTTAAGTCTTACATAACCACAGCGCTGTGAGAATGATCGGGCTGGCTTGTTTGTCTCTCTCACGACCAGTTACGCTAACCTCGGACCAGGATGCAGCAGCAGCTCGAGACTCGTCCGTGGCTGAGCTTTGCACTTGGTAAGGCGAGGAATGGTACTTTGACACGGCGCCATTGATCTGGGTATTCAGGAATAATCCTTTGTAGATCTTTGCAAACATTCACAGAAAAATTTAAGAAGGCTTTTCTTGTACAGCTTTGCAAAGTCAAAATCTTTGTCAAAACTGGTGTGAGATAAATAAGGATTATTTTGCACTGTGAAACATGCAAAGCTACTCTAGTAGAGGCCAAGAATAAAAACATATGGATTTGGATATGAGCATAGTATTTCCCTTTAATGATTTCGAGAGTGGCCGCTATAAGGGATTACTGCTACCTCATTTGTTAGCATTATGGGTGGAACAATTCTGAAACTGAGACTGAATACAAATCCAATCATAATACAAACATCAGCAGTATGGTCTCTTGGTTTCTTAATTCTAATACCGTGAGACCCATGTGGAATTGGTTATTTAAAGCTGCTTCTTTTTTATTATTCTTCCTTTCTGAAAAAAAATCAAACTTTGGTTTTGGAGAAACAACAGGTTAGCGTGCCCACAAAAGTTAAGCTCAGATATTGCAGTTTGTCACATCACAGTCGAGTAGCACTCCTTGGTAAATTCAGAACTCCAGCAACACAACTTTATTACTATACAATAAAACATATCATGTGTTTTTGTGCTTCTTACAGGGTCAAGTGAGTGATATGAGAATACAAATCATATTTTATCCCATTGTTACAGGGCAGGGCCGGGTTTGTCCATGTTAATCGGCTCTTTAATTGCAAATAATTTGCAGTTTGATTATAATAATGATCAAACCTGTAGCGAATCTATCCTGGTGTGGACATTGTCTGACTTATTGTGCGATCAGGTCAGACTCCGCCGAGCAAAATTTATCGTGGCACACTCACTGCAGCCCAGCAGCATTGCTTCTTCTTTGGTGCATGGATTACTTGAAGTGATAAACAATCATGTTAACGATCGATCTTTTCTGAAGGAGAAGCCCATTTCTCAAACCGGCTGGAGAACGAAGATGCTTGAACTCCGGCTGGATCAGTTCGAGACTGGAAGTAAATCTTTTCTTTTCTGCTTCCACATGTAAATGATTAGAAAGCCTTTCTTTTGCTGGCTCGCACCTTCAGTAAAAGAAACTCCCAGAGCTTAAGAAGTTTGCCTTTTAATTATCTGACTGCAAATAAAATACGCTCATTCACAGCCTTAGAAAATAAAACTTAATGGGGCTTATGTTATGTCACTGTAGTTCACATGATGTGTTTCTGTGCCAGTGCCCACCAAGCACTTTGATGGTTTCATTATTTATATCACTGTCATTATTGTCCCATGCCTGATTCATTTTGTCATTTGCGTCAGTGGAACAACCGCCCTTGGCTCACATGTTGGAGAAGCTTGGCTTCTCCTCACTGGCCTTATGGCTGACAAATGACTTTGTGAAACGCGATATGGTCTCCCACAGCAAAAAAAAGAATAGAAATTGAATCCTGGCCTCTGTCGGCAGTCTCATCTGTCATCTTTTCAATATTGATGTCCATTATGTTTATGGATTATTTGGCTGTCTTCTGTACTCTGGCCCAGCTCGCCCTGTCAGATCGGCCACTTGGGGCAGCGTCCCCGTAGATAATGTCATTTTGATTGATGGGTTTCATAGTTTAATTGTCAGCACGGTCTAATTTTAATGGAGCTCGCCACACAACAGAGAGATTCCATCTTAAATGAGGCAGGGTTCAAACTGTGTGTAAGGTTGCACTGTGATGTTGATACAGTGATACTGTACAATAGATTCTGTATCATCATCCCAGGCCATTATCAGCTACTTAGCTCGTGTTCATTGCTTCCTGGATCACTTTTCATGGATCACATGTCGTTTTACGGGAAGAAAACAGCCCTCGGTTAGATTTATCACACCTGCCAGTAGGCATAATTTTGTTTTGCTGGCATGGTACATATATTTAGTAGCCTGTACACAGGACTTTTGGTGCACGCAGTCCAAGTAAGCATTTGTATAAGGTGTAATTCATTAGTTACACATAACTAAAAACATTAAAGCACAGCTCTTGATTAAGTTTATGATGTTTACTTTGAACAACCTACTTGACAGAATAATGTCTAGGCTGAAACCTAGACCTGGCCGGTCTGACAGGTCTGGTCTTGGCACCACAGGACTCACATTTACACCTGCAACCAATTTAAAATCACCCATTAACCTAACCCTAACCACATTTGTTTCAACATCTAAATATGATTAGTAATCAGTCAGCTATGTCATTTTTCATATGCTTATAAGTCCAAATGTCAAAACATGGGCATTGTAAAAACATGGGCTTGTTTCATTTTATTATTTAAAGAGTACAACAACATGTTGATGGCTGTTTCCCATGTATAATTGCTATGGGTGTTATACGGGTTACTGAACATGAATACTTTCTAACTAATATAGGTCACTCAAAGTAGACTGTAACTAACAGATGACATATTACCATTAGTTTGAACCACTAATCAAAGGTTTCCTAACATTCTAACATTTATGTATTTCATTGTAAGCCAGAATCTGAGACTTCCCAAGGATTATTGATGACTGATTAGGCATCATCATATTTTCCACAATATAAACTCATTTTTACTTTTTTTTTCTGACACCACATGAAAGTACAGTTATTCGGCTCTGAATCCTGATTAACTGTGTAATATTATATTTTGTTATTACAATATACGGCCAAAAACATCCTTCCATCTTAGCCAAATAAAACAGGGAGTTTGAATAAATTGCTGTAAGCATGTTAGCTCTCGACTCTAAACTCAATTCAATTCAGCTTTATTTACATAGTGCCAAATTACAGCAGCAGTCACCTCAAGGTGCTTTATATTGTAAGGTAGAGACCCTACTATATTACAGATAAAACCCAGACAATCAAACAACCCCTTTTGAGCAAGCACTTGTTGAAAGTGGGGAGGAAAAACTCCCTTTTAACAGGAAGAAACCTCCAGCAGAACCAGGCTCAGGGAGGGGCGGTCATCTGCTGCGACTGGTTGGGGGTGATGGGAGGGAGAAAGGACAAAAAGACATGCTGTGGAAGAGAGCCAAGTATTAATAATGACTAATGATTAGATGCAGAGTGGTGTATAAACACAGAGAGAGTGAAAAATGTGAGTGAAGAAGAAACACCAGCAGCCTAGACCTATTGCAGCGAAACTAAGGGAGGATTGAGGGTCACCTGATCCAGTCCTAACTATATGCTGTATCAAAAAGAAAAGTTTTAAGCCTAATCTTGTAGGCACTCTGCAGTAACAGCAAAATGTGGGGTCTGCTCAGTATGTTTCAGCAGCCACACACAGCCACATGTAGATATATCAGCCTCCATCTCTCTGTCATCCCTCTCCACTACGCTCCATCTCTCCCCAGTGTGTTTGCAACCAAGGTCGTAGTGGTCCTGCTCTGTTTTCCAGGGCTGTGTGGGCTTCATTCATCATCCCAATGATGGGCGCGTTGGGTGTGTGTCTTTGCGCGTGCGTGCTTGCGTGTTTGTGCTTGTGTCAGTGCCGACGTGCAAGCCTGTGCCGGTCTCTTGTTCCCTCTGTAAGCTCGCTCAAATCAACGACCCCCGTCTGTTCTCTCTTAATCTCCTTCTTATTTCACTAATGCATCTACATGAAGAAAGATGCAACTGCACCACACTGTCACACATGTGGTGGAGAATATGCTCATTCAGGAATAGTGCATGGTTATAAGCTGATATTCAACCAAGGGGGAGAGGAAGAGCATGAGAGTGAGGAAGAAAGAAAATAAGAGCAACAAAGAATACAAAAGTAACACTCACCCCACTCAAGTCAATAGTTAGTAGAGGCGCTTTTGGCAGCCTTTACAGCCCTGGGCCAATATCAATAGGTCTCTATCTGCTTGGCACATCTGGACGATGCAATTTGTCCTCTTTTTTCGCTTGCCAAAGGACTTGAGCTCTATCAGGGGAGCATGAAATCTGGATCGGACTGAGACAGAGATGGTTGTTTTTAAGTCATCACACTCAGATCCAGTGTTACCGCCATAATCTGGGCTGTTGAGATTTTTTAAGACCATATAACCCTCTTTCACCGAGTCTCTGCTAAGTCTTCTGGCAAATACTAGCCTTGGTGTCACGTGAGGAGTTTTTGGTAGGCATAAAGCTATGGCAGACGAAATCACCCCAGCATTAGCACGTCCTATCTCAGCTATGAAAGCCTGTAGCTCATTCAGAGCCCATCATTCATGGACATTTTTTTTTTGAGGACGGGCTACTTCTCTTCTACTTATATTTTTGCTTTACTGTTCAGTGCCTTTGTGTACTGTTCGGTACTGTCAGCCTTTCCTTTGAATGTATTTAAATTTAGTTCACATGCTAGTTCTCTTATAGGTACTTTAAACATGATTGTCACACAAGGTGCATTTAGACTGAATGCAAAGTGAATTTTAGATGTGCAGAAAACAGAAAGACACAAAGCACAAACAGACAAATGCAAATTTTCAGCGGATGGTGTGACTTGAGTTGAAGATATTTTAACTGAAATGAGTAACGAACATGTTGTCCTGATTCTTTATGACTCCAGTTCATGAACATTTGTGAGAAATAAAAAACGAAACAAAACGAAATGAGCGCATTCTGGAGGGAAATTATTATTATAGATTCGAAAGCGTGTGTGCAGTGGCAGAAACGCACAGTTGGTACATATGTTGGTAGTTAACAGCTACATCTGTGCAGCTGATCTATTTGCTGTTGGGGTGAATAAACTGTGCTCACATTTGCACGAAAATGTCACCATTAGATTGGACTGCGATGTTCCTTTTGTCATAATATGCTCGTAAAGTCACAATCTGTGTGAGAAATGATTGTGGTTAACTGCTAGACCTCGGTTGCAATTCACCCAGAATCACAAATATGGTTCAGGGACATCCAGTGTGCACTGCACACTGGATGTCCCTGCTTTTATTTCACAAGTTAGAGGAGCCGAACAAATCGACCAGCACCTGCTTTCAGCACAGTGACTCAGGCGGCTGCTGCAGTTAAATGAGCTCCAAGCTCGTCGCTGGTGTCCTCCCTTGCAGCAAACCATTTTTTTCTACGGCAGCCCGGAGAATGCATAGCGCCATCAGTGGAGTGATGAATTCTGCTGTTTTCTATGTGAATTTGTGTGGATGCATGCATGGCTAATCTCTAAGCACTAAGGGGATTAAGAATGCTCTCTAACCCCCGGCTGAAGGTCCACAGCACCTTTGTGACTGATCCACCATTTTTTACTCCTCTGTCATTTTATCTCTTATCCTGCTTATCTCCCCTTTAACTCACATTTTTCACTCTGATCTCTTCTTCTCTGCCTAGTAACTTAATCCTAAACGTCCCTTCTCTGTTCTTTCTGTGCCTTCTTCTCTCCTTTTGCTGTAGTCTTGCACAAAAGCTACATTTCATGTGTTTATTTAGCCTGAATGGATTAAAACAAAAAGAACAAAGGGAAGGCGGGTTTTGTTAGAGATGAAGGTGAGGCTATAGGATCATAGTCATAGAGGAGGCCGGTCGACCGCTCTGGTCCAGGGGTGGATCGATATTAGGTGATGTAGGAGCCGGCGGGGGGTGATTGTGGGGGCAGCAGAGGGGCTAATCATTTCAGTCATTACGCAGCTGTGTCTCCTGATTCCTGGGATTAGCAGGCACAGAAACACGGGAGATGTTGTGTTAGTGCTACATGAGACTCTATTGGGGATTTGGAAGGTGGAAAATACTGCCTGTCCCAAGTTGCTTTTGGTAATTGTGTCTGCAGTACTGAGAGTGGGGATCTGGGGAAAAGTGCGTTAAGTGTTGGCTGCAGTGTTATGGAGAAAAAGACAGAAAGAAGCAGGCATGTAGATAATCCTGGCATCTGTGCCATGCATGCGCGAATACACATGTAAGAAATACAAGCAGGCGATACAGATACGTGCATGGGCTTGCTCTCTCTGTCTCCCTCTCCTTCTCCCGTGTGCAATTGTGGGAGAGTAGAGTCGTGGGAGAGCTTACATGCTCGCCTGCCCACAAGCCTTTATTTGAAGCTGATCATTTGACAGAGTACAGAGGGGCTGGAGAGGCTGGCTAGGTCTTATGCCTCCAAGAACTGAAAATTGCTGCAGTGTGTGTGTGTGTGTGTGTGTGTGTACATACATGGCAGGGTGGAAATAAGGGAAATTACATTCACGTCAGTGGTCAAAGAGTCACAACTGGCTAATTCAATCAGCTGGAGTCTCTGCACTGACACTACGCTAAAGTCTGATGTGAGACAAAACCCGAGTCCATATAATTGAACTGCTATGCGCTGTTGAACACTTGAGAACAACACTGACATAAGTCCTTGGAAGTATATGAATTAACACACATGGATTTTTTTTTTTCCTGGCTTCCATTAATGGGCTTTAAAGGGCACATTAGCAGATTTTATTTTTTTGTTTTGTTTTGTTTACTTTTGATAACAGCAAGTATTCAGCCTCTGATTAATGTTGTGCATTGCATACATCTCTTTGTATTCATTGTGCAGTTTTATAACAACACCTCTGACTTACCAACAGAAGAATTTGAAAAATGTGGCAATTACCAGAGCAAAGAGGTTATAAAGAAAATATGCTATTGAAACTCCTGGAGTTTTGGAGCTTGACTTACCAGAGGGAAGAAGAAATGTGTTAGAAGATAAAAACTTTAATCAGTACATTACTTAGTAGCTAAAAACAAGATAAATGTGTACCTTTGAGGGTATAAATTATAAGTGGTACATTGACTGGAATTTATATGACACATTTTACTCTTACAGGGCTCTCTAAACACTTTTAATTGAATGCGATTTGTAGGCAGGCATCACGTTTTGTCCATCCTGTTTACACTGTATATATAAGAACTGGATAAATACACTGGAATAAATCAGTTAAACATTATCACTTTAAAGAGGTGATTTATTTATAGTTCCATTTTTTTATTCATGGTTTCTACTAGAGTGCCTGTGGTGCATGCATTTATAGTTCAAATAATCCTTATTTATCCTGTGTTGAGCCTTGGTGTAGCCCTTAGTTTGTTCAGCCTGAAACAAGCTGTTATAGCACTCTTTGAGCCAACTTTCTTCTGCCTCTTCTGTGCTCACCACCAGAGCTGTGTGTCTGATATTGTGACTGTATTAAGGATATCCACTCTCACATACATCAAGCTATCATACAGATGCAAGAATGTTTTCTAAAGCATTTCTGAAACTGAGCTTTTAAAGCAGTGTGAAGCCCGAGCTTTTGGCTCACAGAGATTACTTCTATATATGCTGAAACCGCTACTGCTGATTCTAAATGAGCAAGAGTGTAAATTTCTAATGGCGTTATCTCAGCTCACAGAAGGCTCAGCCACCTTCTGTTCAAATGTTCTGTTTGCAGTGCTGAGCCAATCAGAAGAAAAGACAGAGAGGCTAGGATGCTAAAGCATCATGTTTCAGACAGAAGACAACCTGTGAGTGTTACACAAACACCCAGAATAAGATAAATGATGAATATTTTCAAATATAAATCATGTAAAGCTCTAGTAGAGCCTGTGACTTGCTGGCGATAGAGGTCATCTACCAATTAGATGGTTGGTGGTTCAATCCCTGTCCCCAGTCTGCATGCCAAAGTATTCTTGGCATGATACTAAACCCTAAATTGCCCCCGAATTGTGAATGTTAAATAGACAGCAGATAGAGATAGAAAAAAAGTGCTTGAGTGAATGAGAAATGCTGTATAAAAAAAACTTCTGATTTCTCAAGCAAAGTAGAAAAGCGCTATAAAAGAACCAGTCCATTTAATCCCAAAAAGTTGATTCTGTTCATCCGGACGTCACGTTTTCAGTGGGAGAAACGTTTCGTCACTCATCCAAGTGACTTCTTCAGTCTCAGCTGACTGCAGGTTTCTCCAACCTTATAAACAGTACATTTGCATAATGACTGAAACCAGCCCACTGAATGAACAATGGGCTGTGAGGTCAGTTCCTTGATCATTAAAATGCAAAATCTCAAACATTTCTCCCACTGAAAACGCTACGTCCAGATGAACAGAATCAACTTTTTGGGATTTACTTACCTGGATGATTGCGCATGCATCGTACTAAGGTTTATTTATTAGTTCAAAATCATCTTCTGATTTTTGAAACTGCAGATTTCGCTGAACAACTTTTACAAACAAAACTTATATGTTTAAAGCATTTATAAAGTGAGCGTGCTATTTGTTGATTAGGCATTTCAAAGTTAGCCTGAAGTGGAACTTGAAAGAGGTTCAGAAAGACAAACTAAGCAAAGGATTTCTCCATGCATTCAGGTTAAACTTGACAGCTACACACCAACGCTGTTTCACATTTTGTATTCTTGCCAGCTCTGTGACCTGAAGGTAAAGCGGTGAATTCAAAATGTACATCTTTTCACATGACCGCAGATGTTCAGCATTCAGAGGACATGCTGCCTCATTGCTATGGCTGCCGTCTAACACCTGCAGCAGCATCAGACGCAGCTTCAGAAGAAAAGAAGAAAAAAAAACCCACAGAAAGCAAAGGCAGAGCGTTTGAAAGGAGCTTAACATCCTCAGCGAAAGAAGTTTTCACTCTTGTAGGCTGCATTGTGGGATTGGACACAAGCAAAAGGCACGGACAAAGCTGTTGGGATAATCTGACCAATAGCAACAAAATTCAAGCTGAGAGTTATGGATGAGGCACTTCACATGTTAACAGTCAAACAAAGCAAACCTAACTGACTTTGACCTTAAAAGAAGAGTCAAACCCAACTTAAGCCTGAGAGTGGAAAATCAGGTTAAAACCTTTCTACCGGAGTTCTTTCCAATTCAATCCAGCGTGTCGCGAGGGATAACAAGAAATAACAAAAGTTTCTGAAGGGAAAATGAAAGACGTGACACAAGGGAGCAATGCATGGTGGCAGGAATGTGGGTGTCTGTGCAAGCGCGCGCGTGTGTGTGTGTTGGGGAGATTAAAGATATGACATGGGGAAATGATGCCAAGTTCCACCTCTTCGTCTTCTTTTCCAAAGTTGTCCCCACGGGCCCCGGTAAGTTTAAAAATAGAGCTTGTCTAATGGAGAAGAGGGCCGAAGGGAAAGGAGGAAAAGCACGAAAGAGCGTGCAGAGTCCTCTGTGGTAGGAGAATGCAATTTGAGATTGGCCAGATTACTTTTTTTTCCCCCCCTTTCTTCTCCCCTTCGGCCGCTCATGAGGCGTGATATGCACCGGTGGGGTCCCTAAGCCACTATAAACCTGACTACACCGCCGCCAAAGAGTCGTCGCACTCTCAGAGTGAGAAAATCAGCGAGATGAAATAAAAGAGGGACTCCGAAAAGATCAGCGGGGATTTGAGAGAGATAGATGAGAGTCAGGCGAGGGACTCGAAAAGGGTGGAGGAAGGGGGTAAGAGTGAATGGATGAAGGAGATAGCTTCGGTGGGATTATGATGGGATATGGCAGAATGTAAATGCACTTGTCTGCTTTCTCATGGTCACATTGTGAGAGGTTTGAAAGAACCTGCTGGCTTTTAGACAACAAGCAAGAGAAGAAATGGCAGCGACGAATCAGTCATCACATGTTTTTCTGTTTCTCTCTGTTTCTTTCAGGAGGAGAGGGCTCAGCTGAGACTGGGCTGAAGGAGACGTCCACCTGTGACATTTGCCAGTTTGGGGCAGAGTGCGATGTGGACGCAGAAGATGTTTGGTTAGTGTTCATACCCAAACGCACCTAAACGCTTGCAGCTGCCATTTTTAAAGCCAGTGAGTTCATGTCGGTCCACAGTCCACAAGAATCGGTACTCCTTCTACTGTAGTGGTCACAACTTAATCAAACTTACGCTCAGTGATCACCTAATGGCTCTTCACCCAAACTGCAGTTGTGGTCAAGGTCACAGTTTGTGCAATACAAACAATACAAACAGCCAACCACAAGAAAACCTCACGCATTACAGTTTCACTGGCAAAGGATGGTGAGTCAGATGAGGTAAATCACTGATGTTCTAGGTTGTCAAAGCCTTGTCAGACAAATCATGTTATTTTCATCATAAATATACCCCTTATGTTTGTTATTTGAGACATTTTGGCAAGTTTGAACACAAAGAATTCAAATAAGAACCCTTCTTTATCCTGCAGACGCTCAGTTCTGAACACCCACTGAGGTTTAGTGCATGGCTGACCATTTCATTTAACCTCAATTACTAGAGCAGGGCAGGGAGAGAAAGGAGATTTTCGCTTATTCTGGAAATCCAATTACTATCCTTACAGGACTTGGCAATGTCAGGCCAAAAATGACTTTGACTTACACAAGAAAAACTAGTTCAGTGATGAAATAACGTTTGTCATAGATTTAACCATTTACTGCAGATGAGATGGATGCAGGTAATGTGTTTTTTGGCTCGCCCACATGCATTAGCGAGGAGGCAGCACTAAAAACATCCTCAGGGGTACATAAAAACACGCGTGTTCAGAAGCCAATTAGAAGGAGGCTCAACTGTTCCAGCGAAAGCATCAGTGCTTTGTGCAGCATGAATGAGGCTTAAATGAACCGACGTTACAGATTTGGTGTGGAACACCGTCAGCTGGTATCAGCAAAAAGGAAGGTAGCGCTTATAAGAAATCCCAGATGTACCGCTAGAAATTAGAAGTGCCCTGAGAGTATGACTCTATCAAACTGCTTGATGTAATGGAAAGATAATGTACCCGGGTGTGCAATAACCGTAATGCCAAGGAATGGCTTCATGATGCATTCTGAGCCTTGTTGCAAATACTGAACAGCTGGAGTCCACTCCTCCCGATGCCTCCCACTTCCACAAATGCACCTTAATATTCTGCTAAAGCACATAAATTGATTTATTGGCAATTTCTTAATATCCAAAGGGAGAATCCATAAGGTCACAACAGCAGAGTGTGCTGTCAATGGTTTTGTGCACAGAAAACCAAAAACATTAAAGCAAAAGGAGCCTTGAGCACATTTAGCACAAGCTGAAATAAAGACAATTATACCCTACATAATGCAGGGAGGGAGGAGACAACGGGCGAGAGAGGCAGCGAAAGTCAATAATGCATCTCGTTAAAAAAGCAGTTGACATAAACAGACGTATGAATATTTAAGTGTCCTTTCTTGTAAAAACAGGAACTGCAAGTACCCTTTAATCTTTCAAAAGCCCCAAAGGTGTTTTGATAAGAATGTTTCTGGTGAATAATCAGAAAGGTAATTGCAAACCAGCAGCAGGTAATTTTCATCAAACAGCACCCAACAACTGGCATAATATAAGATCATTTTGATTAAAATGACAGGTTATTCCAATCAGGAGGCAGCTGAGTTTAATCAAACAAACCGTCAGCTGATGAAACAATGAGTGGAGAGAGATGAAAGTAATCAAATACCAGGTGAGGCTAAAGTGATGTGACGTGTAAAGTATTTTTCCTATTTTCGCACAAGCAATGCAGATATGAATAATTAAGGAATAATGTTCCTCTGCAAATTGTTTGCTGCCATGTAAAGTGCTGCAGTGCTCTGAGATATATGGGACGTGAAGTGGGCTGATAATCACAATGAAGTGGCATCTCGTTGTCACTTAATTATTCAGTTTGATGTTTATTTCTTGTTAATTAGTGCTTGCTAATTAGCTAGGTTAAGTGGTGTTGGTTGGTAAGAAGATTTTGTCATATTTCGACAGGCCTAGGTTAACTATTTCCTCCTGCTTTCAGTTTTAATCAATTGACAAACTCCCGGCCTAAAGAGTGAAGCCCGGGAGAAGTTTCTAAAAGTGCACTTCCTTTGATATCCACCTGAGGCTGGCTTCAGAAGCTCAACAATCCTCATAGACTCCCATGTTAAAATAATTTATGGAAGAGATAAACACATTTAATTTTCTGCTTTATGAAGCAGAATTGTGGGGTATCACACTCACTGTGTGAAGGCTTCAAGTTATGCATTATTGATGTTGATTGATTGATGTTTGAATGCCGCTAACTGTCTGCTACATTTAACCATCGCTAAGGCACATTTGCTGATGCTTTTCGCAGCGTTTTCAGTGCAGTTATCTGACAAATAATTTGGTCTTCTGTGCAACTGTAACAAGAGACCATCCAGTAAATACTCCACTGTGCTGGGATTCATTTCAGTAAGTAAAATTCTAATATTACTTTATTTATGCATTAGCGCTTAGCCTTAAATGTGAACGATCCCCAGTTCAAGACCAGGATGTGACACAAACCCAGCCTCTACACAAGCTAGTGTGCGCCTGGTACCAGTCTGGGAAGGTTGTAACAGGAGAGACCGTTCTCGCTCCCGAGGCGTAGCATACCAGTGTTTTGTCACGTCCCGAGGCGTCACATATTACGCGAAAGGTAACCATCCGCGTC
>VVHJ01013089.1:5084-20649 GCA_015107715.1 Tylochromis polylepis
TCCTTAGAGCTGTTATGGAGTGGAGAACTAACTTTAAAGATTAAAGCTGGGCTGTAAATATGCTCCTTAGTTCAATGTGGCATAATGTTTTGTGTAGCTGGTCATGTGGGTAAGCCTCGGCAGAACCAGAACAGCATGGCAATAGGGATTAAGCTTTTTCTGAGGAGGACAGTATAACTATCAACCAGAGGACAATGATACATCTGATGAGTGTGATGAGGAGCTCACGGGTGTTGAAGCTGCTCCTGCTCCTGCCGAAACATAAAAATCCAAAAGTGGTAACACCTCTTGGAGGTCAGGACCTCCTGGCTTACATGGCAGGGTAACTGCTGCCAATGTGAACAAAATGACCCCTGGGATTACCAGGTTTGCTGTCACAAGAACCAGTAACATCAAGACATGTTTTGATCCGTTTATGCCATCGTCACTAAAGAATCACAGACCTGAAAGGAAAAAAAGTCCATGCCAGCATTCGGAATGACGGTGATGACAAATACCTGGATGCTTATACTGGTGTTCTTCAGCAAGCAACAAGACACCACTGATAGTCTCTGGGACACATCGACAGGCAGAACTGTTTTCCAGGCAACAATGTCACTTCAGACGTTTTGAATAATATCAGCAGTCCTCAGATTTTACAACAGAGATACTAAAGCAACATCTGACGAGCTTGCTGCCATCAGGGATGTACGGGAGAGATGGGTGCAGCTCATTACACGGAAGTTCAGCCCAGAGCCTGAAGTGACCGTAGATGAATGTTTTGCCCCTTTCCAAGGAAAATGCTCCTTCTGGCAATACATGCCCAGCAATCCAGGGAAATATGGCACAATGTGATGTGATACGAAAACCAGCTATGCATGGACATGAAAATATGGGTCAAAATTGATGATAAAATAAAAAATAAATAGAACAAATTTATTTTAGAGATGTGTTCTAATACTTCTCAGTAATAATAAGGTAACATAACAACCTTTCATAGACTGTATAGAATTCCTATGCGATTCAGATTACCATTTTTTGGGAGGTATGAAAACGAGAGGTATGCTGTAAAAAGAAAGGGTCTGGGGGCCACAACAAAAATATTAAAACCAGCTTTTTCATGGATAAAAGACCCATTAAAAACCAACCCACTAACATAAGAGATAGTAATAGTTTGGTAAGTAGGTACTTGAACTAAACAAGTGAAGTAAAAAACCACAAACTCGCCTCTCTTGCGATATCTTTTTGACTGCCAGCATCTGCTGCTTGTTGCATAATTGTTTATTTAGTTTGTTTGTCCCTTCCCAATGACATGATTGGTTGGAGATCAACAATCATTTTTCTGGCACAGCGTCAGAAAAGAGATATTGTGTAATCTGAACCTGACATTTATTATTTTCTTTCTGGAGCTTTTGGTCACACAGTTTGGTCTCAGGTTTTTGGACAAAGACGCAGTTTGTAATTTCACCTCTGTACACCACCACAGTGGATTTTAAGTCAAGCAACCAGGATCCTTCTATTTAAACATAAGTGAGTTTTTCCAGTTACTTTTGAACCTCTGAAAATGAAGGACTACATATAAAAATGGCTGTAACTGTTCGACAGTTTTATTAAATGTCTTTAATTAAAGCTGAAAGTCTGCACTTGGCTCACATCTGGGTTGGTTGATTTAAAGTCCACTGAGATGGTGTACAGATGCAAAACTACAAAATGTGTCACCGTCCGAAACCTTTTGGAACACGTGCGCTTTAAGACATGACCTTCATCATTTGCGCATTTCTATTACTTTCTCAGAATTTTGTTCTGTTTTTAACTAAAACTCATCTTCAGCGTTGGTGAGGGGAAATGTAGATGGAGCTAGTGGTGTCTTATAAACTGAAAAGATGCTTTAATTAAATATAGAGCTACAACTAATAATAATTTCCATTGCTATTGATTATTCTGTTAATTGTTTGATTATTTTTTCTCAGAAAGTGGTTAAAACAATTCACCTACACCCCAAAATGATATATGACATGCGAACAATAGAAAGCAATAAAAATGTGATCATTTTTTGAGTGTGATCAATCCGTCACCTTCAGCTTGGCTGCCGTCACTTTGTCAGTCAGCGGGGTTTGAGTCATTATCATTAGTGTGTCGTGTTCGCCGCGTGGCCTCACTGTGGGGTTTTTACCACCCTGCATGGTGTGTGTTTGTGTGTGTGTGTGTGTGACCTCGGCCTTGCTGCCGCTCTCTGCATGTTTGTGTGTCACTCAGACTCTCACCACTGCTCCCGTTCAGCCTCCGCCAGCCCTCTGAACGCGTGCTCCCATCACCACCCGCACCAGAACGCCGCAGAGCGCTGGAGGGTCTCCTCAGCCAGCACGCCGGACATCACCCAGCGCCAACGCCGGCGAAACTCCACCCCGGTAGGAGCGCGTGATTAGCATTAAACAGTTTTTGAGTATAATTACCATTTTCGCCAAGGCGCCCTGGTATCCTGGTATGGTAATAGAAAGCTATATCAGGATTGATCGTATTCTAATCAATACTTCACATAAATACTTGTTGTGTGTTGTTTGTCGTAACAAAACCGTCATAACGGACCAAAGTTTCAAATTAGGTCAGATGTCACTAGTCATCAAATAATCTTCAGACAGAATTTTCTGCTCTTGGATTCGAATAATGTCTTAGAGCAGCGATATCCCTATTATGGTCATCTCAGCCATAGAGGCCCCACCCACTGTCTGCTTAAGCCTTCTGTTTGTGAGGGGCAGCCAGTCAGAAGGCAGTTGGCTTAAAGGGGAGGAGCTAAAATAGCTTGTTTCACACCGAGGTTGAACTGAGGGCCTGCATCCACACTGAGTATAAGATAACTGTTATTAATCTGATCTATGATTTATGCAAATCTCTAGTAAAGCCCGAGAATAAAATGAGGAGGTGAACATGAGCATCATAGGTCCCTTTTAAGAGTTTTAGTTAGTTTTCAGTGCAGTAAAGTTCATTTTAAAGCTCCAGCTAATGTCATAAAAACCACATCTAGCGAGACATTTTTTTTTCCAGGAGTTGATTGAGGTAATTTGATGAACATGGATGGGCAAAGGTAAATGAAGCCCAGAAATAACAAAACTTCCTTTCATAAAAACATCATTGGAAGGTGCCAAAAATGATTAAGTGCAGAGAAAACCTTGAATAACAAACCCAACTTAACAAATAACGAACAAACCCAAACAGGGGAAAGCAAATTGTTGCAACTATTGTTGAACAGCACACAGCATGTCTCATACGCAAACCTTATGAAAAGTATTACACCTAATGATATTCAGAAGACTGCAGCTATAATGAACAGGGTTTCATTTTCCAGCTACAGCAGGCTTTAAGTTACACAATTAAATAATAAAATAACACATGTGAAGGAATTTAAGTCGTCTTGATTTGGGGTGCCGGATCAGGCAGATGTTTGTGCTTTAGCTGAAGGTAAAAACTTGTTATTTGTCTCATCTCTTCCTTCAAGGTGGATAAAAAGAAGAAAGAGAAGAAGGACAAAGAGAGAGAAAATGAAAAAGAGAAGAGTGCTCTCACAAAAGAGAAAGTGCAGAAGAAAAGACAGACGGCATCGCCTACAACCATGATCCAGAGATCCAGGCCAGAAACCAGGTATCGCAGCAGATTACCTGCTTTACATCAGATAAATATGTCCAAAAACTGTGGTTTATTAAGCAAACTGCTAATTAATTCTGTGTTAATGGAGGCGAGAGGCTGGGAGAGAGACTGCTTTAGCCTTGGAGCAGGTTAATGTGTGACAGATGGTTGAAGGTGGAGTAACCTAACCTTTAAAAGAGACGCTGCTGGACTACAGCAGCAGGTCTCTCAGAGTGAGAGTTCAGAATACTCAGACAGAATCGGCTTTTCCTCCTGACTGATGCACAGGAGGAAACGATGGCTCTCTGCAGAGATTCATAACGGCTGAATGTGGAGTTTCACATCGAGTCACTCACATCTTCCACATGACCTAGTTTTGGTTTTTCATGACGCGTGCTGGGAACCTTTTTACCTTTTCCTGCACTGATATGAAATGTCATTTTCCCTCTCTCTCTGGTACTCGTTCTCCTGCTCATATTTCACTTCCTGTCTGCTCCTCAGCACCCCGAGGCCCAAAAAGAGACCTCCGTCACCTGCCGCCCCCAAAAGTCGCCCCCTGTCCCCGCTGGTGCCAGCAGCAGGTGCCGCGAAGACCCCCTCGGGCAAGAAAACGCCTCCTCCTCCCGGCACCAAGACCCGACCAAAACGGGCCCAGACGCCTGCCAGAGTGCAGCCCCAGGCAGTTTCTGCTGTCACCGTGGAAACAGGCCACGAACCCCAGCAGCCTGACACTTCAGAGGAGAAAAAGAGTGAGTTTGGTTATGGCACTGATGATGTCTGTGGCTTCAAGGTGACGAGGAGGCTTTGGCTGACATTCACCGAGCAGTGATCAGTGTGTGTGTGTGTGTGTGTGTGTGTGTGTGTGTGCGCTGGCCACTCTGCGAAAGCTCAGCTTCCTTAATGTTTAGGTTACAGTGACCTGAATGCATCAGGAACTGAGTTCACGATCAATTTAAAGACACTTTTGTTCTCTTCGCTGAAATGTGCAGCAGAAAACTACTAATAATATCTGGTTCTATAACCTCTTGACATCCATCTATGTAACAGGTGATCTATCTACCGCTTGGTTTTTTAAAACTTTTTAGTTAACTGGATCAAACAAGGAAGCTTTTAGGGCTATCTTTTACTTTCCAGTGGGCAAAAATAAAACCCCAACCCTACCCCTCACCTTAGACCGTTCACCGATGGCCTGTCGAAATCAAATGCTCAAGCCTGCATCCAGGAGGATGTTAACAAGAAGTTTTAAGGTGCATTTCTGAAAGAAACATCCAATCACAAAACTTAACAGCATTTACAGCTTGAGTCATGTTTAATTTGCAGGAAAATCTTCCTTCATTTCCCATTACATCTATTCAGTGAAAGCGATAAAGAAAACAGAAGCTAAAACATGCAAAACTCTTTAAATTCTGCCTTAGTTTTGTGATAGAACGTGATTCAGTTTTGTGGTGACAAATAAAATCTGTATAACTCACGATGGAGCTAGCAAATGTCTGGAGAGGACTGTCAGTACGCCGTCATGTTGAAGCTGCTCTTTTGTTTAAAGAGGAGGAAAGCGGTGGGCCGTGATTGACGTGCTCACTCATGATGTCTGGCAAAATGTCCTTTCGGGCTTTCGCTGTGATCTGCGCTGTGTGGCTTCCTTTATAACAGTGGAAGCTTTAAAATTCATTAAATGCTAAATCAGACCTTACTGTTAAAACGTCTCTTTCTCGCCTCTCTATCAGCCCCGGGTAACGTCCCTGCCATCGTGGTGTCCTCCGCACCGGCCACTCCTCTTTCTCCCGGCCCGCCGGTCGTATCAGCAGCATCTCCAGCTGTACCGAGCGCAGACCCTGCGGCAGCCACCGTCAGCAATCCCGCTCCTTCTGCTGCACCCGCTGCCGCCTCCACCCCGGCCGCGCCGGCCAGCAGGCCATCGGCGGGCACCAATAACCCGGAGGAGGCCGCTCGCGTCCTCGCAGAGAAACGCAGACAAGCCCGAGAGCAGCGGGAGAGAGAGGAGCAGGAGCGTCTGGAGCAGGAGCAAAAGAAGAAGTGAGACCTGCTGTCCACACGGACTGTGTGCCTCATAAAAGTGTGATAACACAACGCATGACGCGCTATGTGTTTCTGAGTTTGTAAGGCAGTGGAAAACTGTAGAGGTTTTGGATAAACGCCTAACATTGTGCTGTGATCTAAACCCAAATAAATACTCACTAATTCACTAGTAAACAAAACATTAAAGCGACACAGTTACACTGAAAAATCAGCAAAACTACACCATAATAAAATGCATCATCTCAGGCACACGTTCAAAAAAGAAAGAATGCCAAAGAGATATTGATATTATTTAGGAGAGGGCACCACAGATTGCTGATGTGACTGCAGCTTGTAACTCAGAAACCTCTCCTCAGGATCCTGCAGGAGGAGGCAAGGGCCCGGGAGGCAGAGGAGAGGAAGCGAAGGGAGGAGGAGGCTCGCTTCATGGCCGAGCAGCAGCGTCTGAGAGACGAAGCCAGGAGAGCTCAGGAGGAGAAGGAGGCGCAGGAGAGAGCGAAGGTCGAGCAGGAGGAGAACGAGAGGCTGCAGAGACAGGTGGGTGATGACAGGAGTTATTAAGACGCTGCAGATTAACTCATTCCAGCTTTACTCTGAAGACCAGCGCATATGTGAGTCCTGGAGGCAGGAAAGCTGGTGAACGAGGATTTAACTGAAGGTTTAGTCCGGGGCTTCACGCTAAGTCAATAAAAAATAAATACATACTGGTACAAATACGCTTCAGTACATATCATTTGGGCCACAAAAAGCCTTCAGGAGGGCAGCAGTAATTCGAGTTGCCTTCCATCGCACCGCTTAGTCCAACAAAATAATTTATCCGGATTACAGTTTTACAGCCTGTTTCATAAATAACACAAAATTAATTTTTGTCCTTGTTAACATTTCTACCAACATGAACATGGCAGCGAATTGGCTGCGTGGGCAATTTCTACCGAAAAGGAGATCTTTGATCTTGTGGATAACCTTCTGGCAGGAAAAAACAAATCGCCAACTAACTTGGACGAACCTTTTTTCTGAATTGGCCTCCCCAGCTCGTGATTTCCTCTGCAATGAAAGTTTCATCACTTTGAGGTTTGGCTCAAAGAAACACATTTTTGATGCTACTTTTAGTTCAGAGACTTTCTGAAGCCTCTTCTCTTCCTCATGTCTGTTGGTGTGTTTTCAAAATGATGACCATGATATGATGAAAATGCACACATGGGCCAAAGTTGACCACTTCTCTTGAGCTCATCTGCCTTCAGCATCCAGCTGTTTCTTTATAGTTTGAAGGGTGCGAAGGATCCAGTTTTGCATCCTCGATTATGGCTCCTCCTGCAAACCTCCTCTCCCCTCTATCCTCCACATACATTCAAGGATTTAAGACATCCTTCCTGAGATTGAGTTTCAGGTCACAGGCAGTAGGGCAAAGGAAATGAGGTAGTGCAAATTAATGAAAGGAGAAAAGCCTGAGGACATGAGGAGAGAAGGCAGGGATGTGCAAGTTAAAGAGTAAGCAGTGTGCAGAACAAAGCTTTAACAAGATGGGCAAAAATAAAGTGTTAGGTGTGGTGTTCACCAGGAAATAAGCATCAGAATGAGAAAAGAGAAACTTAGAAGCTGATCAAAAAGGAATAATGCAACGAATTTATCAAAAAAACCCTACAAATCTCAGTGCTGTGCTGTCTGGTTGAGAGCTCTTCTCTCCCTAAGTTTAAATACTCAGAGGAATAATTGCTGAGAAAAGTCAAACCGTCACAACCACAACAGGACTATTGGCTGTATGGAAGCTCTGTTTCCAAATGTTTTGGGTTAGTGTCCCAAAATTTTGACATAATAATTCAAAATTTCAAGTTATTGTGTCAGTTTCGAGTTATTTTCTCAGAAGTTTGATGTAGAAAGTTGAAATTTCAAGATCACTGGTTGAAACAAGCGTCCACAGATTGGGCCATAATGTTCTGAATCAGCGGCATAGAAAAGTCGGATTTTATAGTATGCATCCAGAGTGACCCACAGAGCTACAATGCCCACATTAGTGGGAAATACACTGCGTTGAAATAAACCAGAATTATCCTTTAACCCCTTCGGCGTGTTTGTGGTAATCCAGTGAGAATCAGACACCCGTCCCTGACAGATCATCACTTCCCATTAATTGTAAATACCCTTTGCGGTGAAAGCCCACTTTAATTTTCCATTAACCACCATGAATCCCAGTGATCCCCACATGCAGTAAGCCCATTTACCATCTGGGCAGATTAATGTGCAGGAAACTGTGCTGCATGTGAGCCCAAACATCAGCCTCTGTGACTGTCTGGCATCTGGGCAGATTAAAGAGTATGAGTATGTGGTGCTGTCACTCATGAGCACTAACAGTCACAGGGCCCTTGTCTGCTGTGGGCACATGCCAGCTGGTGACCTCCATAATGGCGATGAGGCAGCCATTGTGATGGTGGAGGATAGCGACGGGCCTGTGCTGCCTCCGTCTCGGCCGCTCGGCTCTGGATAAGCAGCCTCAGTGCGCGCCATGCCTGAAGCACTCAGCTCGTCTCGACTCCCCTGCTCCTCTCAATCAGGCCATTGTTCCACCCTGACAGCGAGCTCGCTTCACGCTGGAGTGGCCTCACATTTTTTTAGAGGTCATTTAGCTCAAGTGTTCAACTAAATGCTCTGAAAATGCGCATGGCTTGGCAAAGATGCAGGCAAGATTTTAAAAACATCTGGCTGCACCTCACGACACCTCGTGTTGTTTTCACTGCAGGATTTTAAACATCTGTTTGTTTAAATATTCAGTGAAGTGTGTAATGGGGGTTACTCACATAATATGAGGTCAGCCCTGAAGGCTGCAGACCTGCAGACCAAGCTGAGCAGGTGCTGCCCCCTGGTGGTCAGTTGGTTTCAGTTGCATGTTTTTAAATGGTGTGAGGAGCCCCATCTAACATTCAACATATGATTGCTGATTGCAGCACACGTGCACTGGAGGTCCATTGAGGGTCAGATGGTGAAATGAAGTCAGTCTCATAAATATTTTGAAGCAATTATCGACTCAAAACTGAAATCTTTTGGCAAAATGTAAAGGTGTGCACAAGAAAGGGCCTCAAGCATTATCTGTCATGCTCAAGGAAGCTTTTTTATTTCTTTTTTTAATTGTCTACATATACAACAGGTGGCTTGTTTAATATTATCTGACAACTCACAGCCTTTGCAGGGTGAGTTTCTTTCTTCTGGATGAAAGCCTCAAAGTGCCGAAGAGCAGGGTTTAAAAACAGCTTTGTTCCAGCCACAATCACCCAGAAAAACTGCAGCTTTTATAGCATAAATGAGGTTGTTTACTTATTTAATTTACAATTTTTATTATGTTGCATTACCTGCTGTCGGTATTTGCTTTGAAAATATCCTTTCTCGTGGCTGTCTTCAGAAAGTGGGGATCTTCCTGGCCCAGTAGGCACTGCCAGTCCTCTCTGAGGCCTTCCCCAAACTGCAGTCGTATTACCCATGCTTATTCTACCTGTATTTCATGTGTTACTTTATTAGGTACATTTAAACTAAAGTTTTCCTATTAAATCTACCTTTACAGTACTTATAATATGTTGTAAAGCTCTGTGGACAGTGTTAGGCTAATATCTCGTTCCCTTATGAACCCTCCGTCACCTTTAACTTTTACTCGGTAAGATTTAGAGCAGGAGGGACTTGTATGCTTCTCTTTCTTTAGTTTTACTGTGAAAGTGTTTTCTCTTTAAAACTTGCTCCATATTTGTATCTTCTTTATTTCAGAGGGAGGAAGCTGAAGCGAAAGCCCGCGAGGAGGCCGAGCGTCAGCGCATAGAGAGGGAGAAGCACTTCCAGAAAGAAGAGCAGGAGCGCCTGGAGAGGAAGAAGGTGAGGCCAAAGAGAGAAAAGCATCATCTGTAGAGAGTTCAGAAAGTCACAGACAGTTTGCAGTCGAGCTGAAAAACACGAGCACTGATCTCTCTGTCTGATCTGCGCAGCGCCTCGAGGAGATCATGAAGAGGACTCGGAAGAGCGACGCAGGAGACAAGGTCGGTGTGATTCATTCGAAACGGGCTCCAGACTGAGCACCTGCTCGTGTTTGTGGAATAACACGAGTCTTGTTCTGCTCTTTGCAATCACAGAAGGATGTCAAAGCCTCTCCTCAGGTCAACGGAAAGGACGCAGAGCCGAGTAAAGGTAACCGTCACCCCTCGTCAACAAAGCGTTTCCTTTAAATCAGTCACAAAAGAACTAGAACTGTTTGAACACGTGTACTCATTCACACGTTTCTACTTTGGCTTTTTCAGAGATTATACATTGCATTCACTCTTTTATTCTCTAATCCACCATCATGAGATTTTCACCTGGGGCTTTTCCAACCCAAAGGTCTGTAACTGGCAAATATACTGTATATAATAAATGGGCATTCTTTCTTTTAAGCCTCTACCTTGGCTTTGTGGTTCCACCAGACAATGGAATGCTAATATAATGCTAGTGCACGCCACCACAGTAGGTCCGTGTGGTGAAAACTGAGATGACCTTATAAAAAGGCAGTTTATTCTTTCTGTTGTGACACGGGGCGGTGTGGTGTTGTTTCACTCGTCGTGCACCTCCCCTTTGTTGTAACCGGACACAAAGCACAGAGATGGGCAGATTTCCCTGAAAGAGATTCCTGCAGATGGGAAACATGACATTTTCTGTGGAAAACTTTGATAAAACCTCCGGTATCTGTTTCCTGTGTCACCTCTTTCTGTTCCTGTTCCAGCACTGAACTTTTGTCTGAGTTGTGACACCTCAGGCCTGAGCATAAATGTTTTCTGGGTGGTGTTGAATTCATAGTTCGCACCAGTATGTCCACCATAATTGGATCATAAGGGAAAACTACTTTCACTGACCTAAAGAGATCATAAAGAGCCAAAAGTAGGGAAAAAAACTGTCTAAACTTGGGCTCTTAATGCAATATGGAGCCTGAACTTTTGTCTCAAAGCGATTAGCTGCATATATAATAATCTTATTGTTTGAGATTTTGGTGCATCTATTCTAACAGTTTATAAACTGTTAAAATAGTTTTGATATATATGACAGAGATTAAAGAATATTAAAGAAAAGGCTCAGTTTAATAAGTAGATGTGTCCAAATGTTAGACTGGTTTTGTAAACATCTGAAAAAGTTATTGATGTCCTTTACTTGTCCACCAATTTCTCTGCAGCTCCTGGAAACCCGCAGGGTCCCGGTGCATCGGCACAAAGCGTTTCCGGCCCTGTTGTTGTAAACGGCGTCCAGCCCACCGTGCACCAAAACGGCGTCTCAGCCAACGGGGCCGACTTCGAGGAGATCATTCAACTGAACAACAGCAGCAGCAGCGGTAACCCCAGCCAGCAGCAGAGCGGGCTGGTGAATGAGCCGATCATGGCGTTCGAGGGAGGAGAGCCCTTTTTGATGAAAACGGGCCCCATGAAGCCTCAACATGTCGCAGGTACAGAAACACAACATCAAACAGGAGGCAGGGTGGCTTCTTATCAGTCCTGCCCATCTACTGTAAAACATACGGTAAAAATTACCATGCTAGTGTAACAAGACTTAGATTTCCTTTTATTTGGGGGGCTAATCTCAGATCATCAGTTCTTAAAGAGACTACAATTCTATATCTGCCCAACAACACTGTGTTATTATTGCAGGAGTAGGTTTACTTTTACAAATCAGCTGCACAAGAATGTTTCTCATGATAGCAGCAGCTCCATTATTAGCTAAACTTTACAAGAAAACACGCCACCCTCAGATAAGAATCGAGGGCCAAACACAGCGTGGCAGAAGTAAGACATAAAACCGCTGCTAGCTTAAGAATATTAGAATATAGAAGGAGTTTAATATGAGGTACGGCCTTCTCTGAACGCAATGCACATCATCTGCACATGGACCGCACAAGCATCTGGATCTGTTTTCGAGGAATTCCTGGATGATTGCCGCCTCTGATGAACATGTTGGGCCAGCATGTCCCAAATGTGTTCAAAAAGAGACAACAAAGAGGTTGGGCAAGATAGTCGTTCAAATGGCATTAATAAATCATATTTACACTATAAATCTAAGAAGCGACTGCGCAGAAATATGTGTGGAATCTTGAGCTCACCTGTCACTGAAGAAAGGTTATTGTTCAGTTTTATGGAGAACAGTAGGAATGATATCCTGAAGTGTTGTTTATGGCTGCGTGGTTGAATCAGACCGAGGGGTAGGGAGCTCTGCTGCCTCAGCAGTGTGGAGTGGAGCTCTTGTGGGGGGCATCGTCCTGCTGAAACCTGCCACAGGGCGAGAGGTGCTGGGACAAGTACAGGCTGGAGCACATCATCCTGGCACCTCTGTTCAGGCAGATTTCCATCAGGTCAGAGATGAACATGCAAGGCTGCAGCAATAGCTCAGCCTCGGGCGACTTCAGTGGCACTGATGAAGATTTCAATAAGGAGAGATCATTTGGAGGACCGACCATGATGTATTGAGATTGAGAAATTCATTAATTTGACGATTAAGCTCCGATGATCGATCATTGTAGAACAGCAGTCCAGCGACGATGGGATTTAGGACCTAAAACCTATTTTTCAACCTTTGAAAACTTGTCCCCTCATCTGAAATCAATCCGGCGCCCTTCACTATGACATGAGTCTCACTTTCACTGAACATATTAAACATAAAACGAATGATCGTCACACTCAGGCTTCTGGTTTTGTTCTTTTCCTCCTCCGCAGAGGTCCTGTGAGTCGCCACACATCCATGGAGACGCGCCTTTCGTCTCTGCTTGAGCTATGAGATTCATGCCACACCACAGCGGCTTATAAAACAGCGTGCCAAACAAAACAACCAGCGCTCACCTGCGCTGAATCCACATCCACAGTATCCACAGCATCCACAGCAGAGGGACAGCAAGGAGGAGCAGAACTGGCTGGAGAAAAACAAACAAAACAAACTCATCTGAAACATTAAAAAACATAAAAAGCTTAAGTATTCTCTGTCTTCACCGCGTGTTATGGTGCAGCATTTTGTCAAGTTTTACCGAAACGTCACATGCAGATTTTATGGTGCACCTTAAAAATGACTGACTGTGTAACAAATTTTAGAAACTACAGTATAAAATCCTGGAAATACATAATATTTGACAATGGTTGTTATTATTACCGTCGCTATGATATTGTTATTGTTACCTTAAGTTGAGCATTGTGCGTGTGTGTTTTGCTGTTTTTGTCTTGAATTATTGAGTTATTTAACACGGGGAGCATCGGTAAGGACTGGCCACAGTGTATGTAAATCTATAATGAGCCCGGCTGCCTCGGCCTCCTGTTACGGGGGATCTGTGAAATAAAGCTTTATGAAAGGGACCGAGCGCTCCGTGTGTTTGTGTGCGTCCATCGACGATACACAAAAGCTCATCTGACACATCTACAACCCTGGCAGAAATTAGAGGAACACCACACTGGCCTGGAAGATGTTCACTTAACTTTTTTTAAATCTTATTTTCTAGAGCAAGTGGAAGGGAAAACCTATGCAAATACTTTATAATTTGTTTAAAAAAAACCTTAAAGCATCAGGATGGGCAGAAATAGGAGTCAGTGTTTATGAGACTGTTTTTATAGATATTTATGGAAGCTTGTTTCTGCAAACAAACATTTTTGCCATCCCTAAGAAAAGATTTCAATCCCCAAATTCTGATTTACAGATGGCAGAAACAACCTTCCATAGGTGTGGGGTTTTTTAATTCTTTAAGTGACAGGACTGATTCAATTTGTGATCTTCTGTCATCCCACGTGGGGTTTTATTTTAAAGACATAAATAATCTGAGCTAAAAACAGCAGCCAGGAGAGCGAGACGTGGTCTGACAAGAAGTAGCATCCTTTCCAAGCTGACATCAGGCATGTCTTTATCCATACCTTGTCAGGTGTGAACAGCTGACCAATTAACACCCAGAGAGTTACACTGCAACTGCACAGAGAGTTAGAGTTGCAGAGGGCTGAGTGAAAATGGATTTGCATACAGAGATGCCAAAGAAAAACCTGCAGTGATGAGATGGTCCTGGATCCTTTCAGTGAAACATGTAAATATGGATGAAGAAATCAAAACTGTCCTCCCACAGTCTAAAGACATGCATGTTCGGTTACTTGGTGTGAATGGTTGGCTCTCTCGAGAAGTAGCTTTATTAGAAGCTGATAAGCCGGGGTCTGAAAGATTAACATGAATTGAAAGTCAGCCGAGAACCAGACTGCTAAGGAACCCCCCTTCAACTGCTGCTCCATCCTAACAGCACCTCCGGACCCCTTTTTGGTTTCTCCAGCAGGTAATGGGAAGACGGGAGGGTGGATGTGTAGCTTATTCAGGCAATGAGCACTTTTTCGTCACCGTGCCAGGCTCCAGGGTGGGGCTCCAGTGTTCCTGCTCCAGGTGAGGTCACTTGGATCCAACATTTCCTCTTGAACAGGATCATCTGAATTGCTCTTAGTCTGGCTTCTCACCCAGGACCTGTTACCAGAGGCAAATTGTCCCAGAAAACATAGCTCCTGGGATCACTAAGGCACAAAGCCCCTCCACCATGGAGAGGACTAACATACAGAAAAACATGACACATTTTACTTCAAACTAAAACAGGAAATACTCAAAAGGCAAAAAAACAAAACAATGAAGTCTAAAAATTATAACACAGAATGCAGGAGAAGAAAATAAAACAGAAGACTGAGTAAGAACTCAAATACAGCGCAGCAACGTCACTGTGACCCCAGTCACTGACTTGAAGGTGAACCAGAGGGTCTGTGGGTGGGGGGTTGGGGGTTTGAACCATCACACATCTGTTTAGTGCATCTTGGTGAATTTTGATCCTCCAGTTTTCACCTTTTCAGCATCAATTAATGGTAGAAATGAATTCAGGTGTTTATACCAACAGAAGACCCAGCAGACTGTGGTAAATGCCGCTTGGAGGTGATTCCCATTCAGCCCCAGAAGGGGGCAGCACTGACCCTGAAGCATAACTGTGATGATTCTCTCGTTGTCATCATCATCAGAGGCTTTATCTGCTAAGTCTAAAATTCACCCCCGGGTTTGACCTTGCCCCCCAGTATTATAGTAAAAATTTATTTTTTGAAACGTGAGATGTCAATTATCTACGTTTTTTTTCTCAAATGGCCAGATCTGGCTGCTTTTGTTAGTTAAGGTAACACATCCATGGGGGCCAGTCATGGTTTGAAGACCATCAAAGCCCACTGATCAATGGCCATGAGTACCATTCACAGAGAGTTGGGGAATGGCTGCAATCACAGCATTGTAAGATGGTGACAGATGTACCCTTAGCCCCCCTCCTCGATTCAGAGATGGTCTTTCCCTTTTCACACCTTGACTTCCCACTCAAACCAGCGTTCCTCCCTGTCCAGGATGTGTACGTCCTCATCATTGAAAGAGTGTCCACTGGCCTGTAGGTGTAAGTAGACTGCAGAGTCCTGGCCTGACGAGGTAGCTCTTCTGTGTTGTGCCATCCGCTTTGATTGATTGATTGATTCCTTTATTGTCACATACAAGCAAACACTTGCAGTGAAATTGGACCCCTTCCGACCATACATACATACACAAACATCACATTGGGGAGACAGGCCGGAGGAGGTAGAATGATAAACAATGAGAAATACACAACATCAGCAGTAGGGGAAGGGGAGGGGATGTATAGAGTCTTTCGATGTAGACGAGGCCTCCGGGCCTGCAGCCATATCAGGCGCTGTCCACAGATAAGCCCGACTTCATCGAGTGGAAATAAGCAGTAGAGGCATTTGGAAAGGGGTGAGGGAGGTGAGTGTGTGTCTGTCGTCAGTGTACGTGAGCGTTTGGGTGTGTGTGTGTGTGCGCGTGTGTCCTGTGTTCAACTTGAGAAGAGTGTCCCTTCACCCAGTTTTGAAAGTCAACAATCCTCCAGCCGACGCAGGTGTCCTTGAGGGACAGGACC
>VVHJ01013092.1:4954-15777 GCA_015107715.1 Tylochromis polylepis
CCATTGTTGTTACCATGTTTACCGTTTCTATACAAACTCAAGTAACCTAGAAAAGCCGGACCGTCACCAAAACATCCAAAACCTCTTTCCGATTACAACATTAGCCAACTTTCTCCGGTCGTCAACCTAAAGTTGGCTCACCAATCAGACAGGATTAAGCTGCTGAAATGCGACACCAACAATGGAAGCCTATCAGAGTTGGCTGTTCTAGGAGTTACGTGGTTATTAAAAGACATGCCAAGTCTTGCAAATTTACAGGAATCACTGTAGTCTGTTTTACTCTGAATCTAACTAATCAAGATTAATGCAGCTGATTGTTTCTCAGTTCTTTTCAAGAATTGAAGGGGTATAAAGAAATTTCATGCAGTCTTAAGGACCAACAGACATCCCATCTATTACTCCAAGTTTGCCCACCATGAGGTTTATGAGTGAAAGACAATCATGCTCCGTCGCCTACATTTAGTTTTAAAATACAATAATGTCAGTAATATAAAGCATCAGAAAAGTTTCTGATAAACTCTGAATACATCTTACAAATGGAGGTTTCCTGGCAGTTTGTGCCACCTTCTTATTAAAATGATTAACTGTCTGACATTTACTTATTCACTATAAGGAACTGCAGTTGGTTTAGAATCTGGGCTGATTAACAGCCAACCTTTTTCATCCTTGAATCCATCATTAGCATTATTGTGGCTTAGTCTCACCCACACACACATTTCTCAGCTTGTTCAGAGGGTTAGGGTTAGGCCTGGTATTGTGTCCATTAATGACAATTTAAGCCAGTGACGGAAACAGCCCATTTCATAGTTATGAGAAGCATTTAGAGCTCCCGGCAACTACGAGTGTAGCCGTAACGATTGGTCCATGCATCATCTGTTTGGTGAAGGCAAAGCGAAAAGCATTCTGTAAACATTTTAAAGTTTCTGGATTTCTGACAAATGTACAAAAACCCCATAAAACTAAGCCACACCAACAACCATTAGCTTCTTTAAACCTTAACGTATTCCGTTTCTGCCTCACCTGTGTTGCACGTCTTTCCTCCCCAACCAGGTGGGCATGCACAGCGGAAGGTATCACCGTGGTCATTGCAGGTTCCTCCATTACTGCATGTGGTTTCATCACACTGGCTCTCACCTGGCAAGAAAAAAATTTATTAATCATTTGTGTCATCCATTAATGATATAAATGTATACAAAATTTTACCATTTCACAGCTATAAAAATTCATAAAAGGTGGAGCTGGAACTACTGGGAGCTGTGAACATAAACACACCCATTAACACATTAGCAGATAACTCACGGGAATGGCAGGTCTTGCCCTTCCAGTTATCGGTACAGTTGCAGTAGAAGTCGTTTACCAGGTCGATGCACTGTCCACCATTCTTACAAGGGTTGTGTCTGCACTCGTTGACATCTGAGGAAGGAGGAAGGTTTCTATGATTCACGTGTTTCATTTACTTTTGCATAAACTGTGGCGTGTTTGGTACAAAGCAATGCAACGCAGTGCCGGCAGATTCTTTAAACCAGCCGTGACTGTGTGTTTGAGGACAAAGACTGGCGGCGAATCACTCACTGTGGTCGCAGAGTTGGCCCTCCCATCCATCGGGACAAACACACTGAAATGAGTTCACTCTGTCAACGCAGGTTCCCCCATTTCTACACGGGTTGCCTATGCAGTCGTTAATATCTAAAATAAAAAGAAAATGAAAGATAACCAAACTTCCTCTATTTGAACTCTGTCGGCATTATTTATATGCTGACAGGGTTAACAGAAAAGAAAAACACCCCAAAAATGAATTACAGACACACACACTTTTTTTTTTTTTTTAAAGGAAAAAGATTAAGACCACACAGCACCTCCAGAATCTGAAAGCTCAAGTCTCTACGTACTCTCATGGCAGTAGATGCCACTGAAACCCGGATCACAGACGCAGGTGAAGTTTCCGGCTGGCTGGCTGATGCAGTGTCCTCGTGCACCACAGACATTGGAGGGTATGTTCTGTATGCCATCCGAGTCATTGGTTGCAACAGCAATGCTGCAGCTGTCGATAGCTGTCAAAAACAAACAAAAACCAAGTTTCAGGTTTAGTGTTTTCTTATATTCTATTCCAGTCTCTTTTCACCACCGCAGGTTCCTTTAGTCACCTTGACACGGAGTGGTTTGGCAATCCTCTTTGAGCCGTTCACACATTTTTCCTTCATAGCCTTCAGGACACGCACAGTAGAAGTCCTGTTCCATGCTATGGCACTTGGCCTCATTCTCACAAGGGTTTGGATCACAGGCATCTGAAGACGACGAGCTTAGGATCTTTGGGGGGGGAAAACAAACAAACACCACCACATTAAAAGAGTGACTGTTGCAATTATAAGACCAATGATGGAAAATCCCTCAGAATTATCACCCAACTTTGTAATCCATCATCTTTACCAGAAAGTTCTGGCATCTTTCAGTCCAGTGTTTTACTAGCTACTAGTGCAACATTCAATAGCTACACAGCCAGGTATCTACTTCAAGTGATGATGGAGACCAAGATGATCTAAAGCACTACATGTTAAAACAGTCCAGTTATATTCACCAGGTCACCGCAAGCACAAATGTTGACAGTAAACTTGACTTAGGTACACTCAGTAGCAAAGTTTTCTTCAACAAGTGCTCACGAATATCTAGATTTTAATGGACAAATTAGTTTCTAAGTGGTACAAAACATTATCATCACATTAAACTGGCTATGATAATAAGCGAGTCAGGCCAGTTGGAGTAAGGACACCTAAAGTCTGAAGGTGAGCTGCTTAGCTCGGCTCAAGCCTCTGCTATTAAGAACAAACTGAGTAAGTGGACGAGCAAAGCCAGCCTCAGAAACTTTCACTAAGCTCATCAACGGAATCCATGCTTTTGGTTTTACATCTCTGCCCCGCGTCATCTTTCAAGATTATTTTGAAGAGTCAGGATGCGAAACAGAGCAGGCAAAAGAGCGGCAATCCATTATGAAGCTGGTCCCACATCATGCAGAGACAGCGAACACAAATATAAATCCTCTGACACAGAGAGAAGCTGCCTAGAGGTCAGAGTGATAAATTCAGACATTTATACATACGGCATTTCTGGGATTGGACAGAAAATCTTTCAGTTCCTGTAAACAGAGCATAACTGTGCATAAACTCTGGGTTGCAACCCGTTGCCATTTAAGGTGCTGAAAAATGGAGATGGAATTGGGCAACGGGGTTGGTGAAGTTTGCGGTGACACGCCGTTTATTTTAAGTGTCAGGGCCAGACTTCTTTCTTTAGTATTTGCGCGTGTGGTCAGAGAATCACGTCTGAAGGTAATAAATCTGCAGAACATCACTATTAACTGGTTGTGCTGTCCAGAGCACAAAAGTCATTGTTAATGCAGCAGGCAAGAGCACACAGTTTAGTGAGTTTCACTGCATAATTTATTTTTGTTGCGTCTAGCCAGACTTTTTGGCGATCACCCATATATCCTCTGTGAATAAAAAGTGTAAATCAGCAACTGAGGACTCATTTTACTGACCCCCTCTTTTCTTTCTTTGTCATTCTCAACTCGTAACCATGTTGTCAAAAAACACTTGTCATCAAGTTTTATACCCTTTGGATCGGAAACTTAACTCTTTCAAGTAAAAAAACCAAACAAAAAAAAACAACTGGTGAGGCTTTCATCACCAGCGATGATCTTCCACATGAAATCCGAGTCAGTCTGAAAGAAGGCTGTGTTTCACTCTCTGGGCAAGTTTAAGTGAAATTGCAAGATGCGCCATTACAAGTGGTCATAACAAACAGTCCTTTGGTACACAGGAAAAGTTGGCTCTGAAGAGGAAACTGGCAAAGTTTAAATCAGGTAAGGTTTTAACATTTTTAAAATGGGCCGATTCCTGGAAGTTTGTTGTTTGCCCTTTTATCGTCACACCTCTAAGATTGTTTAGATGCGAGCTGCCCATTTTTGGATCTCTCTCTTGCTTTAGAGATGTTAGCCTTCACGGGAATATAATCTCACTAGATGACATTCACCGTGTTGCAAGTAGTTTCATGTAGGATATTATCTTTCTATTGCACTACATCCAACAGTGGTATCACCGTGCAGATGGAAGTGGGCATCTACCCGGGTCCTGCTGGTGTAAGGTTTAAAGTTTGTTTAGTTTTTTTATTATTATCATTATTATTAAGCAGTTGGTACCTCATGATCTCAATTAACTCTCAGATAATTGAATATATTGCTTGATCTCCATAACAAGAGTCTTTAAAAAAAAAAATAATTAAAAAAAAAATCACGCATTGGCCTGTCAGATCAGGAAATTTAGGAACCATGAATGAATTTGATGGCAGTCCCTACAAATATGAGATATTTCAGACTGGCTCTAAGTGCTGGGACCTACAACTGAACTGACTAACAGCGACATTCACAGAGTCACACTAGTAAGTGTGCCTAAATATAAAAAGATAAAGCTCTTTTTTGCTTGGCCCCCCAAGTAAATTCTATGCAGTACACACATGCAAAATTCACCAAACACTATTACAGTATCAATGTAAATATGTCTACTACCACGAAAGTAAATGCATCATATTTGTCCCCTTTAGCCTTTTCTCTGTACCCATTTTCTCTGAAGTCATGAAACACCAAGGCAAATATGACATTACACAATCAAATGCTTATTGGTCAGATCAGAGGAATATGATGCTGGAGGCATTGTAGTTTTGGCACTGCGGGGTAGGAATGTACACCCTGCAATAGCAGGCATTAGAGATCTGTAGTATACGGGCAGAAATCCAGGGTCCCCTCATTCAGACAGGCTCATATTTATAGTAGAGATGCTAAATCAGGATTGGCTCCTGACCAGCAATGTCCTCCATTCAGGGCCCAAGAGATGCAGCAGAGTGTCGGTTTCCTCACTGCTAACCTACATTCAAACACTCGCTTCATACATGAAAGGCTGCTGCAAGGACACCAATATGTGGCATCTTTATGAAATAAAAGTATGAATTAATACAAGTTTGCACTGTGACGTGGACTTGGCTTGCAGGGTTGGAGGCTGACAACATTGCACAACTTTTTGGCAGATCACAATAGTGATTTGGCACAAAGGGGAGTTTAATGATCTGCTGGATCAGATGACTATTTTGTTATTGCTATTTGGGTGTCTTTACATCTTAGGCCAATTTAGGTCTTAAATAAAAAGCTGTCGTCAGCGTGGCACAACATGACATCACCTACTGTCATTTCTATTCCATCTTAATGACACTCATATCCTAATTCATGGACCACTTTGCTTCACAAGATGTTTTCTTCACAGGAAACCATCAGTGCTGGTACAATTGCACATGATTAGTTGCTATGATGGCATTTTGTTAATGTCCTTTTTGTTCTGAAGATCTGTGAAACAAGCAGATCACCTTTTACAGTCATGATACCAGGTTATAATAAGAGATATATGCACATGAATCAAGAGACGATAACTAAAAATCATTAGGTGCTGCAGGCAGCCAGAGTGTGATGACTGAGGATCACCTCCAGCTGAAGGTCAGTCTCTTAGAGCTCCAAGAGAAGACCCTGACACTTAAGTGGATATAATATGGAAACTCCACAGGTCCTGGCCCCTTAAGCCAGGTGTGGGGAACTCCAGGCCTCAAGGGCCGGTGTCCTGCAGGTTTTGGATATCACTCTGGATCAACACACCTGAATCAAATGATTAGTTCATTACCAGGCCTCTGGAGAACTTCAAGACATGTTGAGGAGGTAATTTAGCCATATAAATCAGCTGTGTTCGATCAAGGACACATCTAAAACCTGCAGGACACCGGCCCTTGAGGCCTGGAGTCCCCCCCGACCTAAACACTAAAGAGCTCAAGTTAAGGTAGTGTGTGAAACTTCTGGTTTCAGATCAATCAAATAATCCACTTTACTAATTTACAAGAGTTATCAAACTTTGAAAATGTGAAAAGCTGTAAAGCACTTTACACAAACCATAAATCCTGCATGATATTAGTTTATGGAATTACAGCAAAAACAAGTTTCCTCTCATAAATAAATGAAGCCTACTGCCACGTTATGTATTGCTCTTGCATCAGTAGTTGTTCACTGGTGGAACCTGGGTAACATGAGACTCACCTCACACAGCTGTCCAGTGAACTCCGGTGGGCATTCGCACACAAAGCTGTCCAACACAGTGTGGCAAGTTGCTCCATTCTTGCATTGACCATAGCAGCCACTGGTATCTAGAGAAAGACAACAAGAATGACCAAGTTGCCTGAAAACATACATTTTAAAAATGCTACTGTATTAAGAGAGTAAAATCTGCACAGATTAAGTAAAAGTTTGGAAAAGAAAAAGACTAGTGAAGTGAGAAGGGCGCCAGATAGACTCTTATGTAACTGGGCATGCATAACACAGCTGGAGTTTCGGTTTGCGAGACGAGAAAGGAACACGCTGCCACACGTGTGGAAAAGTAAGCAGTGCCAAAGTACACCTAAGCTGTGCATCCAGAAAGTGAGGAGGAGGCATCCGAGAACAGCCAGAAGAAGAGTTATTGATTTAGGAGCGACTTTGAAGGGAGAAATACTGACTGATGTCACAGTTTTGTCCGGACCATCCCCGAAAACAGCTGCAGTGATATCCGCCAATCAAATTTTTGCAAGAGTAAGCGTTCACACAGGGCTGTCTTGCACACTCATTTGCATCTGTGAAGGCAGGAGTTAGGAGTCCATCAATTGAATGAAACCAGAGAAGGGACAAGACGACAGGAAAGAGACCAGCAACCCAGCTTTGAAGGCCTGGTGACACCTGCGCTCTTGTATAATCAAACACTGGAGTCAAAAACTCAGAGGTTCGGGTGAGGTAAAGTTCAAGGGGTAAAGGGTTAATCAAAGAACGGCTTAAATGATGAGGATTTTGGTCAACTTCTGAGTCGAGCCATTAAATATTAGACTTTCATAAAGATGGGTAAGTGCCTTAATTTTTAAGTTTTTGTACAGTTGATGTCAACTGAGTACTGCTATAAAATTACCTGCCCATTATTGGGATTCAAAAACAAATTTTATATTAATATATTAGTTCTTTTCCATTTCGTGACAAATTAAAACATTGCTGGTTTGGTCAGAGATTTGAGACCAGGTGGAGCGGTCTCATAAGCTCACTTCTGTACCCAGAGAGTTCTCTCCATTTTCAAAGCTATAGTCTTCAGACCGAAATGACGCAGGCTCAGGCGATAACACCTCAGGCACTGTATCAGACTTCACACAGCTTTTAGCGCCACAAAAAGCTTTATTCAAGCTTTTCCTTCAGAATACATGGAAACAAACTTTGAAGAGTAAACGTGACGAGCTAGTTTCATGATCTCAATTTCAAATTCGGTGTAAGTGATGAAATCTGCAGTCCCCATTCTGTGAAAGTTCACCTGAATTTAATATTTAGCACCGAGTTAATCTGTGGTGCATTGAGTCGATGTCATTTTAGTACAAAGCTCCCCCTTTGCATCACAGGATACACACACACACACACCCCGCTTAAGAGATTTTAGCCAGACTGAGAGAAAAGCACTGTAATTAAGTCTTTTTTTCTTTTTTTTTTTTTTTTAAAACTAGGCACAATTAACAGGCATGCTGCCCTCATGACATGAAGTGGCCACACTTATGAAAAATGATCATTTCATGCATAAAAATCTTTGTCAGGAAATCTACCTGCAATAATTCTCCACCACTAAAACAATAAATTACTTTCAACTTTACAAAGTTCAGCTATATACAGCAAGGCTGTGTAGCCCTGTTCTGACATAAAGTTTGTTTTAGAACCTCATAATATTTCTAGAATATATTTTGTGCACCATATAGACAACGTCACAGTAATCCTATACACCACTTTGACCTGTTCAATAAAGATTAACAGTTTCACTCACAAACATCCACCACCTGCAGGTATGAAAAGGGTGGAGGGTGTTTGAGGAGGAGAGGGCAGTCTGCAGGGAGTCCTGCTACACTCCCCTCACACACACCTGTCTTCTCTATGAAACCCAACACTCTACCCATACACCAATCGCCAGGTAAGACGGGAGGCCTATAGCCGCCTGTAAACTGAGACCCGAGCTGGTAAAATGACACTGAACTCTTGGGATCTCTTTCCTGCCTTTACCCCCACACATGCAACCCAACTTTGTTTACCGGTTGTAATCCATTTCCTGACTTTATGCTGGTCACGTCCGCTCATCGGGGAGGGGGTTATATAGAATGCCACAGAGAGTGGCCAACAAACCGCCGGATATAGGCTTTGGTATCTCATAAATTCATTGAGAAAAAGATGGTCACGCTGTGGGAAGCTGCCAGCTCATCCAGGATACTGACATACTATATTGTGGCCTTGTGACTTGGCAGTTTCATTCCAAAATGATGAGCAATGCTATGCCTGCGTGTCAAAGGCCAATTATTTATTTTAGGAAAAGGAACAAACAGGAAAAGGGCAGAAAAAAAACAAACAAAAAACATCCCTCCCAGCTGAAATAAAAACACTCTATAGCATGTGTATGTACACTGAACTCACCTATCTGGCAGGTCTTTCCTTCCCACTGAGGGGGGCAAGCACATTCGAATCCATCCTTCAGGTTAATGCAAGTTCCACCATGAGAACATGGACTGGAAGCACAGTCATCCAAATCTGAGGAAAATACTCAGGTAAGAGTGACTAATCAAAAAGCTGATTTCCATGGCTGAAAATCACTTTTATCAAATAAAAATAAAAAAGGGGTGTATGAAAAAAACAAAACAAAACAAAATGTAGCCACTCACTGGCACAGGTTGGACTATCCCAGCCTGGAGGACACTGGCATTCAAACCCTGCTGGAACCTCGTGGCATGTACCACCATTTGCACAAGGACTGGAAACACAGGCATGCTCAGCTGAAGAAGCAACAGCAGTGTGGAAGAAAGGTAAACATTAACTTCATATGTGATCAAGTTCACAGAAAATGTGCCATGTATTTCTAACTTGCAAACAAGGGCCAGTAAAGCTGACAGAGGAGGAGGTGGCGGCGGCGGGGAAAGGGCAGAAAATGTGCTGTACATGGATGGCCCGCCTCCAGGGAGTGGATTCTCTCTCACCTATCTCACAGTTCTTTCCAGAGAAGCCCTCTGGACAGGCACAGTGGTACTCATCTGGCTGGGTGTTCATACAGGTTCCTCCGTTAACACAAGGCTGATGGCGACCGCAGTAATTCAGATCTGGAGTAAAAACAGCAGGCAGATGCACAGTGAAGTGAAATGACAACTCAAAGTTGCAAAGAGTGAAGCACAGGTAATCTATCGATGAATGAAGCTGTGCCCTTTTTTTCACTTGATGCTGCCATGTTTTCAACCAGGTAGAGAGAAGTTTGATATAAGGTGACAAGTGAATGTTCAGAGGGAAAATGAAGATTGGAAGATAGACGTCACCATTCAGAAACAAAAATCAAGCACAGAATTAGTTCAGAAAATCAAAGATGACAGCTGATAGCACATGTAATGCCCTTCAACACATCCATTTGGCAAACTGTATACTGAGAATGCTATTTAAATTGCTTTAGCCTGCCTAGCCAGTTTTTGGCCTTGCAAGCCCTTTTGCAACCCACCTCTACACCAGCTCTTCGTTATCATGCTGTGTCTGACCTTATCACCTGTCTGTTTATATACATATTAACCTTAGACACCGGTACAGAGGCATACTGCCAAATATGAGTTACTGCAGGTCAAAATAATGGTTTTACAAAAGGTTGAACTGAATAATAGCATTTTATCTGTATGGGTACATTCTAAAGTGACACTACAGATAATTCTCTTAAACAATTACAAGTGGAACAAACAGCTCTCTTCTTGTTCCACTTTTTATCCCATTGGAGCAAAGAGCTCCCAGAAAGCTCAGAGTCCTCAGTTAGCAAGGAGCACCAGCTGTCCACTTTGACAGGAAGCACAGTGTTTTCTCAACCCCTCTGCTGCACTGCATTAAAATAAATTTTACTGTATTCGGATCACTAGCCATGTACACTCAGTCTACTTATCTGTACAAATACAGTTTTTGATGATGATGATGATATTATTATTATTAGCTTCATTATTTTAAACCTCCCAAAAATAAACAAATTGATCGCCGCACACCAGCCTTAGGCTAAAAGCCAGGTCACCCTAAAGGCTGTAAATAAATGAGCAGGGGGATCAGTCTCCGCTGGGGATCTTAGGGCCCATTCTCATCCCCTGAAGAGCCCTGTGTGACGAAGGGATGTGGGGGGGTGGAGATCGGGTGTCCCTGCTGCCGCTCAGATCACACAAGCAGTAAAACTACCCAGCTGCCGGTCTCCACTCAGAGAAAATGAGCAGTAAATATAATTCAGACCTCATGTAAACAGTGTAATGCTGTAATAACCGAATGACTATAACAATATAAAAATAAATCAAAACAGGAGGAGAGAACAACATTTATCAACTGTAATTTTTCAATTATGGCCTTGCTTGACATTTGAGCACTGATTCTTTTAGTCTGTTTTCGTTGATACGCTCTGGGGGGGGGGTGAGAGCCTGCCTCTGTGCAAATCCATTTAATGCGTCTTAAAAATAAATGTGCTGAAGTTGAATCACCTATGTTCTTGCACCATAACATATACAAACTGTCTTCTAGGAAATGCTAGCATCTGAACAAGGATTCAAACAAAAGACCTTCAGTTATCATACCAAAGTTACCCACTAAATATTTCTAACAGCTCACCCTAACATTTCAATCTAGAACTGACTCTGCAACTAAATGCTCAATAAAATGCTTTCTCAAGCCAAAAAAAAAAAAAAAAGTTAATGAGAGAGCA
>VVHJ01013101.1:8334-19896 GCA_015107715.1 Tylochromis polylepis
GGGGGGGGACGGGGAGGGGGGGGGGGGGGGGGGGGGGGGAGTTGTGATGAACAGAACAGCAGCAAATGCCCAGAGTAATACTAAATGCCGGTTACTGCAAAGCAATATCCACAAAGGACTGAAGGACTCTAAACTCTGCAGCATGGGCAGGTTCAAATTCACAGTTGACATTAGTGATCACCAGAGTTCAGGGTACAAATCAGGAAGGAACATTTCAGGACAAAATGTCTGCTTGTCTGCTGGGTAGAAAATTCAAAGGCATGACATCCTAAAAGTTCTCAGACTTCAAATGGTCTTTGACAATTGCAGCAGTCAAAGTTATGAAGATGTCATCCTTCTCGAGGAGTGGCATTACATTACTTGTCTTTCATCAAACTAGTGGGATGCATATACACTCAGGAACTCAGGTGTCAGTAATCACAATTTGCTGCACAGACAGAGGTGGAACAGTACATCTAGTTGAATGTCTGTTTTCATCCCTCCACCTTTACAGACTGTGTGATCTCAGGTAGTTACGAAACTATCCGCTTGACTGGATTTAAAGAGCCTCACCACTTCAGTGGTGTTTGTGAATTATTCTTAGCAAACAGATATAAAATGTGGGCAAAGCTTTCACATGTGAAGAGAGTGCAGAAGTGCCTCAAACTTACCTTAAAGAGGTTTCTCGCAGGGTCATCGTTCGCAAACTGGTCAAGAGTTGTCCCTGACTGTTTGGCAAGTGGTTTCTGGAGGTTGATTATCTTTGCTTGGTGAAATTTACCACAAAGACAGTGCTGACCGGTCACTTGGTCTACATGAATGGTACTTTAGCAATCGATTTCACAGCAACTACTAACAACCTCCAGCAACCACTAGCACCAGAAAACAGTCGGGGAATACTTTTTTTTTTCTTTGTGACCAGTGGTTGCCAAATGGTTGCAGATCAGTCTGACGTCCTGAATAGTGGATGAGATAATGTCAGGTGGTGAGCTGTCACGTGACTTAAGACCTCTACAGAAACTGACCTGATGAGTTTGTTGGTCTCAGTCACTAGTTTTAAGTCTTCATTACAGCATTCGTTTGGTTATTTAGAGTAGAACCGATGATAAAGCAGCGCTAACCTGTGGTTATCAAATGTCAACCATTCAGCACTGGGTCTCTCATTTAGGGTTGTTCAGCATTCTGTGGTACTCAGAGGCGGTCTAAAAGAGTTCATTATTGACTCGCTCTTTCATGTCAGTTTCCAACTTCCAAATAACAACACAATAAATAACTGATGACCTTGCTAACCAGGCAAGCTAGCACTACCTTATATGCATTTAAATATGAAAAATAAATAAATAAATAAAATGGTGATAACTAAAATGTTAAATTTAAGGATTTAAATTGGTATTCTCTTACGATATATAGTCTGTGACAGCATCTTAATATGCTTTACTAAAAATAAAGCAAATCCAACTCATTAGATAGATAATCTGGTTTTAATAGATCTGATTACATAATAGATGATAGATCTTTTTCATATTTTAAGTCTTCAGCTGAGTGCCTTCTGCTGATCAGAGCCGAGACGTGAAGCACAGGAAGAGGCAGGATGTAGAAATCCTCAGTCGGTCAATACACGAGCCCCTAAATTACCTCAGCAGTACTCACTTTTGAAATTGAATAGCCTCCTGAATGATTTAAGGGCCGGCTTTATGGGAATAATGGAGAGCAAGTGCGGTAACACAGTGCACACATGGTAACAAGCTCCAGACAAATAAACAGAGACACAGAAAAACGTAATAGCATAACTTCTAAATGGCTACAACACAAAAGCTATTTGAATACACACAGTGCTGACTGCATTTTTTTATATGTATGGAGTAATTATAGAGATGTCACTTGGTTATGTTTAGAGATTAGAAACTACTTAGGTTCAGACAAAATATTAGGGCTTGGGTTTAAATGCAATAGTAGCCATGTCTTTGTTAACTTTGGTTGCCATGATGACATCTCCCTGCTTTTTCAACAAAATACACACTTCTTACACAATGTATGACTCTTGTTGAAACACATTGCTTACAAATTCTTGTTCACTGATGCAAGAAACTATTCATTTTTCACAGCTATTTCACGAACTGCTGTGAGCACAGCTTTTATCTTCAAGCTGAATGTTCCCTGTTTCCAGTTTGTGTGGCATTTTTTAAGTTTCATTACAGCTCGGAGAGAAAATGGCGAGACTTTGCAGACAAGTTGGGAGTCTTCTGTGTAAATTATGGGCAACCGTGTGACTCTGCGCAAAATTTTGATGTAGCACTATCTTTTCTACTGATTGTACCTGACAGCCAGCAACCATTAACCAACTGGTCCGGTCTACATTTTATCCCTAGCGACCATCAGTTGCCAGAGGAATGCTGGCCAGTTTCTGGGCCTATGTGACTGAGGCCATAGACCATCTCCTTGGCCCGTAAGGTTAGATGTGCCATTATGCCAACTAGAGCAGCTTTGATGCTTTCCCCTCTGCTCCTGTTAGAAAGGGCATGGTGCAAACATGACTGCTCACACAGAGGGTTGTTAAATATAAGTATGCTGGACCCTTTGGAGATACTTGAGGCAATATAAGGCAGTGCTGCCTCTCGACCTCTTTGTTCCTGTTACGATTTCCTGTCATTAACTCGCAGTCAGTCTGATCTTAGGCCTATTCTTCCTCGCTATTCACCTGTTACAGTTCATACTCTTTCAGCTTAAATTTTTGAAATAGGCTCTTAACTCCAGAAAGGCAATTTGACATTTACAATGGTTTTCATTAATGTCTTACTTTTTCAAAGGACCATTGTTCATCTTGTTTTTCATCATTCATTCACACCTTCTTTCCATCTTCTCTCCTATGCCACAAAACTCATAGTCAAGATTTTTTTCTTTTCTTCTTTAACACGTTACTTTTCTGAAATACAGCCGCTCAAGCTCATAGGCACTTTAAATTTTCTCCTCTTGCACTTTTCCTTTTTGTCTTTTAACCACTCTTCTCTTCTTTTATCGTCCTCTCATTCTCTGTCGTCACCAAAGGGTACATGAATGGACCGTGTAGCAGCTGTATTTTTGACAGGACTAATAAGGCTGATATTTTACCTTGAACAAGGGCCAGGGCTGTATTATAACTACATTGATCTACAGTTGCTGTGCAAGTCAAGAGACACTGATACCAAACTGTAGAACCCTTTGATGTATTGCTGCTGTTTGGTGATGATTAGCATTCACTTCACATATCATTTGGTAGCTGCTTTTATCACGTCTTGCTGCCATGCATACACATGTACAGTTTTATCACGCCCGACCATAGGGGGGGAATCAAACCACTACCCCGACTAGTCTTACTGTCACGCTTTACCAGTTCAGCTATACAGAAAGCTTTCTACTTACATTGGATTATTCAAAAATATTCAGCAGCACAGGACCCAATGTTAACATGAATTCCTTGACTGCCTTACTAGTTCATGAGTTCATGAAAAGCAGAACACTTTTCCCATTTTTCACACAGGCTTCAAGTGTGGTGCAGTCTTTTGGTGCAACCAGCATCCAATCCCAGCTCAGTCAAAGGAAATGCTAAACACAACGACTGGTCAGGAGTGGTACATTTTCACCAGAACATTTTTCACTTCATACCCTACAGTAAGAAGCCCTGATTTGTGTGAGCAGTGATAATTTTCAGGTGTGCACCATGAAAAACACAGTGTGTACTACACACACACAAATGCAAAAACACATACAGATGAAAAAAGTAAGGTCAAAGCATAGTTTTGAATACTAAACATTTGAAAGCTAAAGGGAAGCACTTTTGTTCGTAGAAGTAGTATTACACTTGTTATTCAAGCAGTATTTTTTAACTTTAATGGTAAATTTCCAGTGTATCATATGTAAAATATTTTATGTATCATATTTAGTTTAGTTGTCAGCACGAGTACTTCAGTCTATACAAACTTTATAATGTGCTCTTTCCAAAGCTTCACCACTGTGTCAACACTGAACATTGGCATTATATATATAGATACTGTGCTGTCGCCTAGTCATGATTTAAAACCAGCACTGTAAGAGCCGATGACCCCTTTTGTGATCTGAAGCGTCTTTGTGAAGGGTTTCATTGGAAATGTGTTAAAAGGAGTTATTAAAAGTTTCTTCACAATGCATTAGAGCTTCTCTATATGACACATGTTGGCCAAAGTGATTAGTATGAGAGAATTTATCTGTTGATAAATCACAGTCTAATTTTCTTGTTTACTTACCAATGCTATCGCTGTTTTCACACATATCCGTGCATGTGTATGATGCACACAGATTGTAACTTATCTCTGAGCAGTGAAAGCAGAAAGCAGGGGCAGTTGTTCTCCCACGCTGGTCTGCCATCAGTTTCCCATTAAAGAAAAAAGGTTTATCTACAATGCACGAGCAAACAACCAGAAAGCGCTACTGGCCTCTCAGCTTGCTACACCTAGGTCTTTGTTAACAGGACACTGACAGATCCATGCACCTATGCAAATTTTAGAAACTATAGATTCCAGTGACTTGTACTAAAGCTAGCTTCTAGAGACAAAAGTCAACTGTGGCCACAAGATGATTGAGTGTTTGATGTTTGCATGACGTTCACTTTGATATGTTTGAAATGACGTCTATTTTTAGATTTCACAGGGCAAGCAGTGCCTACCTTGCTTGCCCTGAGGGAATGTCACTGCGTTATAGTACAGTATTTTGAGCTATGCAAAAAAGTAACTGACAAAATATGATTTTTTAAGAAACAAGGTTGAAATATTTTAAACATTAAGCCAAACAAAAATCTTAGGGTTAGGGTTAAGGTTAACTCCTTAACATTGAGATGTGTTTTTTATTTGTTTGTTCTTTTGATGGTTATTGTTATGGAAAGCTGAAATAAACAAAAGAGAACAACGTCAGCTGAGTACATCTTGTATTAAAAGTTTGTATAAAGACAAAATGTGATACTATAGTCTTCTATTTTGCCGGGTCAGCTTAACACACAGAAGGGCAGAGTCTTAAAATTTCCCATCACATTGACCCAGTTTTGTGGAAGGGCCATAAAATACAATTAGAATTAGCTTGATGACAGACTGAAGAATAAAGTAGCTCTGGCAGTCCACAAAATCAAGCTCAGCCAGAAACCCAGTACATCAATGCTAGCCAATATTAGTTGATAGCTGAGCTAATACCATTCATGTGAAACTGAAAAATCTCATATAATTTAAGTTGTTTTAGCCTGCCTGCATTTGCTGTGAGTCTGCAGGCTGCTTTGTAACCCACTTCCACTCCAGTTCTTTCTTTTATATTTATGACTTAGATGTGACTCAGTGTCACATCTTTTGCCATTGATCTATGCTGGTGGTCTTGTTGGTGGTCATTCCAACTTCAGCTTCTCATCTATTCATATGGAGGAGCAGGGAGGTATGAGTTATGCTGCCAAAAGTACAATACCTCTAATGAAAATATAAAACTTCTGACTATAGTGTTCCTGACTGAACTAACTGCAGGTTTTGTTGTGCAGTTGCAAGTATTAAAAGTCCCTGCAGCTACAGCAGCTATCACTTAACACTGTATCCTGCATTGTCTATGCTACTGAGATTTATCCATTCTTTTTACCTTTGGGGACTGTTTAAATTAAAATGTGTCTCACAGAATCAGTTGAAGCTTCTTTGTTTGCTCCCCATTGCACCTCTGGCACTTAGTTCGGTCAACTAATCACCGGGATGATTTGATTTGTGCCAAGCGCCTATCCTGACTTGATTTGATGATGTTGTCTTAATCAGTAAGACTGAGCAGCAAAGTCAATCTGATGTCTGTGCTCCTACTTATCTAGACAACCTAGCTATGGTGTGTAGATACTGCTTTGCGTAAACCAGAAAGATGATTCACAAATGCAGGGAAGCCCTTTTATAAAGGTGAACAAATATTCACGTTTTGACACTTTTGACACTTGTTAGACGTGAGCTGTTGTGAGATAATATGGATAAATGAAATTTTAATGATCTCCCAAGGCAGAAATTTGGGACAAGGACAATTTAAAAGCTGCAATGATTTATGAACTTCACAGTGTTTACTGGTGTGTCTGACCACACAAAATAAATAAATAAATGCAATGTGTGAGGAAATCATTTTGAACTCTTTCTCTGGTTCTCCCTTCTTTCTCTATGTTCTCTCTCTGACACACACATGGTGTTGGTGTGGATATCGTAGCTGTGTTAATAATTTCAGGGTAGAGCTGGTTTAGTCCAATCTCATTCTGGAAACCTGCACAGGGCAAGTCTGCCATCTACTGAAAATAAGAGTGGAGGTATTTTATACATCAGCCTGTGCATGTTGGTATTGTATTTTGATGCATCTTTATCTTTTTGTAATCTCAAACCATTTTCATGGTGTCTGAAGTATTTAGACTTCTGTGAAGTAAAACTAAATATTTTAGTAGTTTAATAGTACACGTTTTAAAAATGTTGAATCTGTTGATTAAAAAAAAAGCATGAAAAACCTACACTGACAATTCTTTCTTGCTATAAAGAATCATACAATATTATTATACATCAAAGTTTTGCTAGCCCAATTCAACCTTTCACAAATCGGTCTGGCATTTCAGCAACTGTACAATCCTTTTTTAAATAGTTTATCTAAACCCAACAAGTTCCTTCCTACTTGGCAGCAGATGCACGTCATGTGAAATGATCAGAAAAATTATCATTAATATAGGATACCTACCTATATGTGGACAGCATGATTACAGGAACTGCTTCATTATTTAACATTTTTAAAAAATGATTTTAAAAAAGTGTCGTAGCAAAACTCTAGCTTTACTCCCAGGTGCCTGTGCTCATATGGATCCTTCTGCTGTAGGCTATGAAAGATGTTGGTATGTAATAAAGTCAGAAGAAAGACTCCTTCAAACAGCTGTAAGCAACCACCCAGAAAAAAAAATCCAGATTATTTATTAATAAGTCTCATTAACCTAGCCTGTAACAAACTCAGTTTTCATTGTGAGCCTCACTGTAACTGTAACTTGGAGCAAAACTCAACATACATGAAAGGAGTTTTGTTTGTAGACTGTGTGCCAGAAAACAGCCTGTGTAACCTTTATATTTTTTCATGAAAGAAGGGCCTTGAGGCTTCACTTTTATTAGGCGTCAGATTTATTTGTGCAGCATGATACAGAGACTAAGAGTGGGTGTCTGGTGCCAAAAATTGTGAGAGCTGAAAACCACGCAATCACAAACATTATGATTGTAGAAGAAAAGGTAAGGGATAGTACAAACCAGTAGCATTAATCCTCTGGGGAGCACAAGACTTTATGAAAATGCATAAAGTGGCAGACTGACCAGTTGGCAGACAAATAAAGGTGGCACTGAATGAACTCTGGATGGCTCTGCTGAAAATAAAAACACAAAGAGACAGTAATTACTACTAAAATATTGAACACATTAAAACACTCCAAACACTAATCCTTAACACTTTGTGAGTGGAAGTGTTAATGAGTGTATATACTTGTTGCATCACATCTAACAATTTCTGTTTCATCCACCCTGCCCCCCCAAAACTGTAGCCTGAAAAGCTTAAAAATAAAAGCAGCTTCCTTTCAGTTTTCAAGACTTTTGGAAGGATTGGTGTGAAATGGGTGAGATCCAGTGAGAATATTATTTCTCTACAGTTTCCATCAGTTGTTAAACGACTTAGCAGCAATTTGACCACCTACAGTACCGCATTGCTGACAAATGTGCTACAGTGAGGATAAAAAAAAAAAAAAATCAGCTTGAATAATCGCGTGTGGGCGTACTTTGAATTCCTGCATCCAAAGCTGTTAACTACATTTCTGATTGATTACTTTAAAAAGTAAATCTCATTTCGGTTACTAATATGTCTCCAAAGCGGCCTCCAGCAAACTTAAATATGAATGTCACACATACCGTCACTAATCACAAAGCTTGTGGAACTGTGGCTATGGGGGGGGGGACTCCCACACAGTCACCTCAATCTACACACATCCAATTTTTTGCACAACTGAAAGTTGTACATGGCAGATGAAACCTAAGATTGGCTTTCTTTCTTTTTATTTCTTTCTGTTTTTCTTTTTCCGTGCAATGCATCATTCATCAAAAAAACTGATCTAAAGGCACCCCCCTTCATGTGTTGCCCCTACCTGTATATCTTCACATTGTGCGGTTATCTCTCCTCGTACCCAGAGCTGAAGATATACAGTAAGAAACTTCATCTTTTCTGTTTCATCCTGCACAGGGGTTCCTATACTGTGTCACCGCCGAGCTCAAAGGGGGAATCTGTGACTTGATAAGTCCGGGTAACATCAAGGAGAAGAAATGTTTTATTCATTGGCGCAAAGCTCCTGAATTCACTCAAATCAAATTCGCCCGCCTTTGTTTGAGAGATCAAGCTTGAGGTTTGACACTCATAGAAATGATTGGATTTCTTAGAGTTATAAAAATAAAATAAAATTAAAGAAAGAAAGAAAGAAAAAAATAAAGGAGGGGAAAAGTTATGAAGAGGAGAGAAAAGGAGGGGGTTGATGAAAATAGTTACGTTTTAAATAATGTAAGAATTTTTACTTAAAAGCGGCGTGTTTTCATAAACGTATGATTTCTTTTGAAAACACTTAGTAGCCATAATAAAAAATAAAAAATCTTGTACGTGTATTTTATCTTCCTTCTGTTTCAGTCCTGCACACAAGCCACTCCAGTGCTGTCTCAAAAAAAAAAAAAAGTCAGGCACTCTCAAATTCAGGTGACCTTGGCACCCCGCTGGTTCACTTGTTTTGTTGCGATTCTTTCATCCCATGTGTTTCTCTCTCATGGCGCTCTCCTTTTCACATTTCATTTTTCTATCCTTCCTCTCACCCGCTCTGATCTCCTGCTGTCAAAGAAATTCTAATACTTTTTGTTGAGTAGCGAACACTGAGGTCAGATGAGATTTGCAAAAAAAAAAAAAAAAAATGTTGAATTTGTTTTAGTTTCAGATTGGGGCAGCGCTGTAACTGTGCGCCTGTGAACCCGAGCCGAGGCCCCCGCAGGAATTTTGAAAATCATTAGGAGTGAATTTTTATTAAGCACGTTTTAGGTCTTTATCTCATCTGCTCAAATTTTCTCTTCCTTTTTTATTTATTTATTAATTTTTTTTACGTTCTCTCTTTTGTTCTCGTTTTATCTTTTGACTCGTTTCAGTGTGTTTCATCAACATAAGTAAATTAAACTAAAACCCCACAGATTCACTCCACGTATCAGGAGAGACGCATAATGGGATCCAGGTCACTGTAGCAATGTCACACAGTTAAAGTGCTACTGAGTTCTCCAGCTTACTCCTACGCAAGGTTTAAGCCACACAACTCCAGCTCAGGAGTTACTGTAACAACATGTATGATACTTCAACTTACAGACAGTGTAGTAGTATTAACAAGGAATCCTTATTTCTCAGCGAGAGCTGGCAAAGCACGGCACATTTTCACAGCATGCTCGTTTGAGCATTTTATTTATAGCTTCTCAGTCATAACACAAAGCAAGAAAAACATAAAACACATAAGTTATAATTCTGACACCCACACCCACACACAGCACGCTAAAAGAAAAGTCTTCTTGTTTCTTTTCACACAGGGAAGTATTCTCACAGTGTAAACAGTGAAAAAAATGGAATTTGTTATTCACAGTGATGGAGCAAGAAAATGTTTGAAAAGAGCGGTCAGGCTCAAAATGATGTCTTGTTAATTTTTCTTTCCCCAGCCTACCAAACCGCTGTGGGACAAATAAGATTTTTTTTTTTTTATGGGCACTCACTCTTATCGTTTGTTTATGCAGACATGACAGCCATTAGAGGCGCATCAGGACTCGCACATAATAGTTTGTTTTTTTTAATGCAACTCTCAGTTGATTAAAACTTGAATAGCAGCTAAAGTCATTCTTTTATAATTACTGATAAAGGTCAGAAGATGATTACAATTCAGTGTGTTGTTAAAATTTGACAGAGCAGCTGTACAAACAGTGGATGTTACCGGACGTAAATCCATTTCTGTGAGTTATGATTACTCCACCTAACTGTTTCTGCCCTAGGGGCAGCCTCCGGTGCTTCAGAAAGTAGTCAATCCCTATACTCTCCTGTGTTAAGATGTCCAACTTTACAGCATCAAATAGCACGTTTAGAACCCTTACCTCTGTGGATAATTTAAGTAATATCAGTAGTATCGATACTGACAATGGTACTGGTATCAGATCGATACTAGCGATATCGGCACTGCTGGCCTTGGGATTGGATCATACCAAAAGTTGCAGTATCGCACAGCACTAGTGGATAACAACTCTGTCTGGGCAGACTTTTCTTTACAACTCATCATCCTGGATCATTAAGTCAGGGGTGTGGCCACACTGATTTACAGGTGTGCCCAAATGTGCTGCTTGCTACCAGGCAAAGCAGGCGACTGCTCGGGGCCTCTGAGGGTTGACAGACCTTCAAATGAAGCAGTGGCAAGGTGCAAAGTTTGCAGTATCAGTGGGAAAGGCCTGACCTCCCTAAGGGGACCCCATCTGACTCCACCTGTTGCAAGCTGTACGCATAATTCTTGTGATGGTGGCGAACAGAGCCCAAAATAACAAAAATAATGCTAAATTACCAAATGCTGCAGTTCTAACATTAAATGTGTGGGGAGAGTCCTTCGAAAAATGGAACTTCAATAGCATCACATTATTTTCTGGGTTTTGCTAGCAGTGCAGGGTGTGGTGTACAGTTCTACTGGCTTTGATGGGACCAAATACCAGAGTGTGAACTTTTTTTTTTATTATTGGTGTTTGAATATTTTATAACATAATGGTGATGGATGCTAGTTGGAGGGACTCCTGTGAATTTTTAGCCTATGGCCCAAGCAGACTCCATACAGGCGGCTGGAGCCATTGGTGTCTGCTTGGCCTCATTCAGTACTTAGCACATATTCAGTACTGTAGGTCCAGTTTAATGAGTCTGAGTATATGCTGCTGGTGCTTGTAGGATTATTTGTAGTGGATTATCTGACTAATATTATGACATTTTGTGTGGCACATACCACCCCAGACATCTGTGCATCGGTTACGGTAAGTGAAATTCTACTGTTAAGGCATTAATTAACCAGTATTTGTGTCCCTGCATTGCACCCATATAGTTTATGTATGCAGCTTGCTAACCAAGCCACAGGCAGTATAAGATATGGAAGTAGCCAGAAAATGAAGCCAATGTGGAAGTACCTTAAACCAGCATTCTATCTGAAGCCCACTAGATGGCAGTTCTATAGATGTCTATGGGAAAACAGCTTTTGATTTGATTGCGGTAAACATTTTCCTGATAAGTTTATGGGTTCAGTCACTTATTTTGGGTCATATTAAGAAGTCTATTTTGGAAATCTTGGCCAATCTAGATTTCCAAATGGAGATTAATCTGTTGTATGAAACTCCACAATCATTGGCTAACGACTTGAGGATGCCAGTTTACAGTCAGACTCATCACAACCGATATTTTGCAACCGAGATGGTGAAGGTGAAAATGCTCATCTCAAGGCTTCAAAACAACACTGTAGCTGCATTCAGCTATGAACTA